>PISX010009210.1:0-77105 GCA_004024625.1 Mellivora capensis | reverse complement strand
AAAAAAAAAAAAAAAAAAAAAAAAAAAAAAAAAAAAAAAAAAAAAAAAAAAAAAAAAAAAAAAAAAAAAAAAAAAAAAAAAAAAAAAAAAAAAAAAAAAAAAAAAAAAAAAAAAAAAAAAAAAAAAAGACAATCCCAAGAAAACTCACGAAACAAAAGAGAACTTTCAAAAAACTTTCAACTGATATCCTCACTAAGGCCAATAGGCAAACCGCACCCATTAATCCATTAAGCAACAACAGGCTTTTTTTAATTAAAAAAAAAAAAAGTAAATAGAAAGTAAGGATTTCTAGAAAATGTGATAGCCAACAGAGAAATACAGTAGATAAAATGAATACTAAAATGGATAAAGTCCAAACCGGTGATCCAGAAAGATCAAGATGGGGGAAAACAGAGAATTTAATACCAGGGGAAAGTTGACATAAAGGAAAGACCCAGGATGCCTCAAAAATGAGGTCTAGAGGGGCTCCTGGGTGGCTCAGTGGGTTAAGCCTCTGCCTTAGGCTCAGGTCATGATCTCAGGGTCTTGGGATCGAGCCCCGCATCCGGCTCTCTGCTCAGCGGGGAGCCTGCTTCCTCCTCTCTCTATCTCTGCCTGCCTCTCTGCCTACTTGTGATCTCTCTCTGTCAAATAAAGAAAATCTTAAAAAAAAAAAAAAATGAGGTCTAGAAGCAGAAACAAAGGCAAAAAAAAGGATAATTTTCCCTAAACCAAAGAAAAACACTAGTTTCCAGACTAAAAGGGCTGACCAAGAGTAAAAATGTCCAGGAATAAAAATGAGGAAAGACCCAGAGTGGAATACTGATTCAATTTCAGGATTCCAGGGGTGTCTGGCTGGCTCAGTGGAAGAAGCATGTAACTCCCGGTCTTGGGGTCGTGAGTTCAAGCCCCACGTTGGGTATAGAGATTACTTAAACAAATAAAACTTAGAAAATGTTTTTCAGAATTCCAATGCTGTGAGGTTACTATTGAGTTTAATTCTTTTTACTCAACTTATAGATAAAGCAGAGAAATGGAATCACAGTTACTGAAGATAGCATAATTGTATAAACTTTCAAAATATAACAACAATAAAGAACAGAAATGTGGAAGGGAGGGTAGGAGGTTATGTGAATACAATACACATCAAACTGGGACTTAACAAACACAACTTTGTAAAGCCAAGAAAAGAAACATAAAATCAACTTCATTAAGTTATAAACTACTGTTAAAAGTCTTCTAGGAAGTGAGCCTGGGGTTGAGATTTTACTTTATTTATTCTGTATTTGTTCAACTTACAAACCACTTTTAATAAGGATTTTGCAAAGAATCAAGATACTGACAAGTTTTGGAAAAAAGAAGAGAATGGGGAGGAGTGTGGGAGATGCAGAAACAGCATCAAGGATGCCATACCAAACTGAGGTTAATTTCCTTGATGATCTTGAGGGCAGGAATTCTCACACTAGAAACTAAATGTATATGCTACCAATTAATGCTTGGTACTGAAGAATTAATATGACAATATGCTACAAGTAGAAAAGGAACCTCTTTTCTGCTGACACCAAAGGCTTCTCTTCCCTAACATTTGAGCAATTGACTTTTTAGCCACGGAGTAACTGCTGGAACAGGAAGAGGTTACTGCTGGTAAGGCGACTAGTAGCCAACTCATACCCACCCTCGACTCACACGTCTAAATGCAGATTTCAGAAGGGAGCACCTACTCTTAATTGAAAAAAAAAAAATCATATTAGTAGCTAAGACAAAGGGTGAAAACAAGTAAACTAGTAAGAAGACAGGGTAAGGGGGCACCTGGCTGGCTCAGCCGGTGAAGCATATGACTCCTGATCTTGAGATCATGAGTTCAAGCCCCACATGGGGTGTAAAACTTACTTTAAAAAAAAGAAGAAGAAGAAGAAAGAAAGAAATAGAAGAAGAAGAAGAGAGGGTGCCACCTGCTGCATACTTACATTGTTGATCAGGTAGACGCCCCGCCCCCTAGAAGAGGCCACTGGTTTTACTATCCAAGGTCCCCGGTCCTTTGAATATGAATCTGCTCAAAATATTGGGAGATTAAAAGAGGGACACAGAAAAACAAAGAGAAAGAAAGGACAAGAGTTTATTATTTTAAATTTCAACAATGGTTTATCCACTCAGACACCCAAAGAAGCTTCCATATTTCTAAGTGGAGGGCAGCCTGGCTAAAATACCTATATTTTTGAACTGGCTTCAAACATCAACACAAAAACAGAGAGGGGAAGGAAAGGAAGAAGGAGGAGGCAGCAAAACTACATATTACTTCCACCATTTCCCCTCTTTCTTGAATGAGAGGATGAAAACAAAATAAGGCAACTCTCTTATACTGGTCTATGACTATCACGAACAGCCTACAGGAATCTGAGATTCTCGCCTCTGTCAACTCAAGGACCTGGGAGGCTCTCACTGCAGACAGTGCCACTGGGGATCAAACACTAGATCACCTGAAATGATAGCATTCCTTAAGTGATTTCTCTTAGCTTGGATGGAAAAAATCGCTGTCAAACTGTGTGCAAGTGGCGCAAGAGGACAATAATTTACAAGTGATCGAAAGGTGCCCTTCACTTTTTTTTTGTACAACACAGTGACTCAACACCTATATACATTATGAAACAGCACAATGAGCATAGTTACCATCTGTCCCCACACACAGTTACTACGATATTGACAGCCTTCCCTACGCTGTGCTTTTCATGTCCGTGACTCATTTATTTCATAACCGGAAGCCTGTACCTCTTAATCTCCTTCACCTGTTTCACCCTCCGCCCCCCCCCACCACCTCCCCTCTGACAACCACCAGCGTGTTCTCTGTATTGAGGAGTCCTCTCATTTTTGTTTATCTATTTGTCTTGTTTTTTAATATTCCACATATAAGTGAAATCATACAGTGTTTGTCTTTCTCTGACGTATTTCACTCAGTGTAATTCCGTCTAGGTCCACCCGTGTTGTCATGAATGGCAAGATTTCATTCTTTCTATGGCTGAGTCATATTCCATCGTGTATATATACCACACCTTTATCCATCGTCTATCAATGGACAGTGAGGTTGCTTCCAGAATTTGGCTCTTGTAAATGATGCAGCAATAAGCACAGAACTTTTTGAATTAGTGTTTTCATCATCTTCCTGTAAATACCAAGAGCTGGAATTGCTGGGTCATATGCTATTCCTATTTTCATTTTTTCAGGAACCTCCACACTGTTTTCCATAGTGGCTGCACCAATTTACTTTCCCGCCAACAGGACACAAGGGGCTCCCTTTTCTCTACAACCTCGCCAATACTTGTCATTTCCTGTCTTTTTGATACTAGACATTCTGCCAGGTGTGAGGTGGTATCTCGTTGGGGTTTGGATTTGCGTTTCCCTGACGAGTGACACTGAGCATCTTTCCACGTGTCTGTTCTTGATTTAACCTTCTCCCGTCTCCTCTAGGACCCCACTCCCTTGTTCATATCTTCAAGCTCACTCTCCTCTCCGGGGTGCTTCTTCTCTTTTTCTCTAATAATCACCTCTTCCTCCATCCCTGCAACTTCCAAAATCTATTACCTTTGGCCAGAACTCAACTCTGGCTTTACAGCTGCCTGCAAATCACCCCGTGGAAACCTGTAGGCCTCTCAAATCCATACCCGGCCCCAAATTTCACACTCTTCATCCCTTTTAATCGCTCTTCCTTTACAGTCCTGGTTACGCTCCCTGGTGAAAGATGCACCAAGGCTCCTGGCTTCTCACAGTCACCCCTCTGCAGCCATCTTTGGCCCTTGCCTCACTACTCACAGCCAGTTGGTTCACTTTATTCTACCACTCTTTCTACTCCCTCTCTTCTACTCCAGCTACCTAGCTCAATCCAACTATGCTTCTTGTCTGGATTACCGTAGTAACCTCCAAGTGATCACCGTGTTCTTCCCCTCGCGCCCTCTGATTCATTTCAGTTATTTTTCTAAAGGCTAACCTGTTTGTGTCCCTTTCCTTCTCGAAACTCTCCTACTGCCCACACTCAAGTGAGCTGCAGAGGGACAGGAACACAAGAGTCATGGAGAAAATGGAAATTTCTGGGTTACAATATGCTAGGGGGACACCAAAGGAAGAGAAGAACTTAAGACAGACTTCGTGAAGAAGAGGAACATCTCTTTGAAAGAGAAGTGGTACCGGTAGGAGGGTTTCTCCCCTAAGACATAACCTTAGCAACACAACTAACCCAACAGTGTTGGATCCTTCCCCCACCGCCAAATGAATTTTAGTGTAGAGGTCATAGGTTCTGGACAACTGGTAAAGAATCACTGGCATCCTGGCAAGACTGAAACCAAGAAGACCCTTTTACTATCACGTTGTCCCTGTTCCCCCTTTTCCACAAACACAGTGAGTCCCTGCTGTGGTGTTTGGTGATGACGTCAGTAAGTGATTTGTTTGGAGGACTGAGGAACACCGTTTTGCCTATAGTAACTGCCCTGGGGCTAAGCGTGGTGGCTTTGAGTTATGGCTATATTAATTCCATGTGTTCTACTGACCTTTTAAATTCATTTTTGTTAAAAAGCAGCACACACACAAGTTTGAATAATACACTAAAGAAGCAATCCTACTAAAAGACAGGTCATGCTTGAACTGATGGAGGAACCCTAACTCTATCCAGTCATCTGAAGGAACATCCCCACCCCTCAACCTGCCTCTAAAGGGTGAACAGGAGAATAAGAAATAGCAGAGAGAGGACAAAGGGAATTTTCTCTCAGATTCCTGTAGACTTCAACAGGGAATTATTGTAGAATTTAACAGGAGGAGTTCACATCTGGGACATGCTGCTAACACATTAATTGAAGTATTTTTATGCTATCATGTTGGCTTACTGCATAATTTTTTACCTTTACTACATAACAATACATCTCAACATAACTCGAAATAAGGAGTAATACTGAACATTTGTTAAGCACCTATTGGGTACCATTCCAAGTGCCTTCCATATATTAACTTACTTGAACATCACAACAAAACTATGAGGTCAGTACTAGTAATGATCCCATTTTGCAGAGGAGGCAGCTAAGGCACCGAGTGCTTTAAGTAACACAGCCAAGGTCACACAACAAAAATTCTTAACTGTAAGTTTCAGCTTTGTATCCACTGTCATTTTGAATTTAATTCATTTAATTACTAGTCTCTTCTGAGCCATTTCAGAGCCTTCTGTGGGCAAACACTGAACTGTTAGTTAATGGTCCCCGCTAGAACAGGGAGTGCTATCAGAGAAATGGCCTCATCGACGTGAAGCAGGAAATCCCAATGACGGAAATCCCAGAAGACGAACACCCCGCACTGGGCAACCAGACCAGATTGTTATGTCCAACAAGTTAAGAAAATCACAAGTCGGGAAGTCTAGAGAGAACTTTCTCTCTCTCTGCCTCCTAAGACAGGCGTAGTCTCTCTCCTGGACATACTGAGAAGAAAGGTATCTATGTGTCTGTCCTTAGACCCTTCTCACAGAAGAGGCCTCTCTCACTGGTGGTACTGGGAAATGGACACTGTGCACACACAGCCCCAGGTTTCAAGCAGTAAGGCCTGGTGGTAAAGAACACAGCCTCTGAAGCCGAACCACAGAGTCTAAACCACCATTTGCAAACTATACAACTTGCAGAAAGCTCCTGACCTCTCAGTACGTTCGCCTCTTCATCTGTAAAACTGGGAATAACAACGGTACCTACCTCAGAGTAGAAATGCCACTCAGAAGAGGGCCTAATAGAAACGAGATGCTTGTTCCATGTTAGCTTTTATTACTGTTACTTTTCAGACTCTCACAAAATTCCTGCCTCCCATGTTCTCTGTGCTCACGCCTCTTCCACGTACCACGCCTCCTGACTCAGGCTCTGCCCCCAGGGAGGAAAGTCTGAAATAGCCCATTTCGTCTACTTGGACCTGGGAAAGATAGTTGACTTCAAGGCAAAAGGAATTAGAAGACTCCATTGAGACTGGGAAGCAAGCCACATGCTCCTAGTGAGCTTTACAGGCAAGAGAGCGAACATTTAAATCCCTATTGGGCTAACACCTGTCAGGGTACTCCAACCAGAGCGTGACTAACGGGTACCTCTAAACCCTCACACTAAACAATGCATGACACTTGTACCTTGTAAGTCATATAAATCGAGAAATCAAGGTGATAGGAATATTCCTTAGATGGCAAGAAAAAGCAGACACCAAAAAGGAAGCATATATAGTTCAAAGGCAGAAGTATATACACCCTTCCATAGGCACTGACTCTTGCTGGTGAAGAAACGTTCTGTATCACTCAGGGGCACAGGCGTGACACCCATGTATCCTGCTGAAAATGAGAGCAACAAGCTTACTAAAAATAAACATACAGGGACACAATCACAACAAAGACGGTTTTAAAGTCATCCCTCCAGCTGTTTTACTAAAGAAACACACTGTTTTAAGGATTTGAAAAGCCCTAATTAGTTACTGACTCAAGGTGGCCCTTGGGGGTAAGTCTGCCCTGAGCTCAGTTGTGGGGCTGAGGTGGGGGGTGGGGGGGGAGGGGGAGGAAGGGTGCATTCGCAGCCAAGCACTTACTACAGAATTCCGCATACTCGGCTGGCAGAAGGAAGGTCTGAGGGAGGATGTGAAAAGCCTTGAATCCATGTGTATGCTGCATTCGAATGATGTTTTTGTAGAGTCGGTCTTTCCGGGTTAGTTCATAGGACCTAAAAATCATCAAAGTTTTCCATTTCAGTAAAGTCTGACTCCAAGGCCTTCCTTTGTTACCACATACTGCAGAGTTCGTAGTTCAGAGCTGGAACGGGTACCGAGGACAGTATTACATGAGATCGACCACTCTGTCAACCCCAAAGTTTAGTAATCATTTTTATGAACTGGATTTCTTTGTTCAGATTTATTCACTGAGGTATAACTGACCTACAGTAAGATTTGCCCTTTTAGTGTATAAATCTATGAGTTCGAACAAACATATACAATTATTTAATCGCTACCACAAATGGTTCCAGCATCTCAAGAAGTTACCTCTGGTCCCTTTGGAGTCAATCCTTCCAATCCCTATCTGTTTCCTGTCCCTCTAGTTTTGTCTCTTCCAGAAGGTCAAGTTCATGGAATCACATATATGTGTCCTTTTGAGACTGGCTCCTTTCCCTGAGACTGGCAACAACTGAGATTCATCCCTGCTGTTGCCTGCATAAGGATCTCACTCCTTTTTAGGGCTTAGTAGTAATCCATTGCTCAGAAAGACCACAGTTTCATTATTCATTACCAGTGGATGGACATGTAAGCTCTTTTGAGTTTCTGAAGATTATGAATAAAATCACTGAAAGCATTATGCACACACTTTCGAAAGAATGTAAGTTTTTGTACGGACATAAGTTCCGATCTCTCCAGGAATGAAACTGCCAAGTTCAGTAAAATTTTTTAGTAAATTCTATTAGTTACCTATTGCTGCATTATAAATTACTGCCACAACATTCTAGCTCAAAACAATGATAAACATTTTCTATGGTTTCTGTGGGTTAGGAGTGTGGGGGCAGCAGGCCTGGGTAGTTCTATCCAAGGGTCTCTCATGAGGCTACAGTCAAGACACTGACCAGAGCTGTGGTCATGAGGCTCAACTGGGGCTGAAGGACCCACTTGATGAACAGCTCTCTCGCCTGGGGCTGGTCACTGACAAGCTTCAGTCCCTTCCCATGTGAATTCTTCTATAAGGCTGACCGAGTGTCTTTGTGACATGACAGCTGGTTTCTCCCAAATTCAGGTGATTCAAGAGGGAGAGGGAACAAGGAAGAAGCTCAATGTCTTTATGACAGCCTCAGAAGCAACAGGCTGTCACTTCTGCCATGTTCTAAGCATTAGAAGGCACAGAGGCTGGCTTACACCCAAGAACAGAGAAATTAAACTCAACTTTTTGAAAGCCATGTCAAGGTATTTGTGGACACATTTTAGAACTAACACATGTGTGAGTATATATTTAACTTTCTAAGCAACTATGATCCAAAGTGGCTGTACCGTTTTGCATTTCCCACTGGCAAAGTTTCCGCCTTCCATTGCACTGAGTCCTGACCAGCACTTGGTGGTGTCTGGTTTTTCTGTTTTGTTTTCAGCCATTCCAACAGGTAGGCAGTAGTACCTCAAGTGGTTTTAGTTCACATTCCACTAGTGACTACTGGTGTGGAACATCTTTTCACATCTATCTTCTTCGGTGAAGCATCTGTTCAAATATCTTTAGCTCATTTTCAAAAAGGAGGGCTGTTTATTATTGAGTTTTGAGAGTTCACTATACACTATGGATACAAATTCCTTATCAGAAATGTGTTCTGCAAATATCTTCTCCCAGTCTGTGGCTTATCTTTTCACTTTCTTAACAATGTCTTTCAAAGAGCAGACATTTTAAATCTGGAGGAAATCCAATTTATCCATATCTTTCTCCTATGGACTGTGCATTTACTGTTATGTCTAAGAAATCTTTACGATTTAAATCCAAGCACATGAAGATTTTCTCCTATGTTTTCTTCTAGAATTTTTTACAGTTTTAGAATCAGACTTAAATCTGATTCTTTTTGCCAAATGGGTCTTATGAGTATAAAATCTGTTCTAAAACAGAATTCAAATATAAAGAAGCAAAAAAGACTGTTTCTAAGTTTGACTTTTGATAAATATATTCAAATTTTCAAGGTCCAGCAACCAAATACATCAAATAAATTCTAGCTTCACTAGCAGCCTCTGACTATTCACTACTAAAAGTAATTATGAAACATTTTAGGAACATTACATGTTGTTATGTTCACTGAATCACAATTCTTCAGTAGTAGAAAAAAAAATCTAGATTACCCAAATAATGAAAAAACACTAGTACCCCAACTAATAAGTTCTAAACCCAAAGCATTCTGGGAATTTTTACACAAAGATATCTAGAGGATGTGACCTTCTGAGAAACATGGCCTGGTAAAAGGTTGGCATACTTGAAAATAGTACCATTCAGGAAAATAAAAGATATGGCTACCTTACCCATATTTAACAGCAATAATTGTCCAACCTTTGCTATAACTACACAGAACTCGCATCATCATTAGTAAAACAAGAACCAAGGGTCTGATATGTTTCTCCTAGATAGCGTCCAAGATAGACCTTAATTTTAAACTACAGTGGGCCTAATGGAGTAAAGTCTCAGATCACTACTTTAAGAATCCCACTGACGGGTGCCTGGGTGGCTCAGTTGGTTGGGCAGCTGCCTTCAGCTCAGGTCATGATCCCGGAATCCCAGGATCAGGTCCCAGGTTGGGCTCCCAGCTCCGCGGGGAGTCTGCTTCTCCCTCTGACCTTCTCCTCTCTCATGTTCTCTCTCACTGTCTCTCTCTCAAATAAATAAAATCTTAAAAAAAAAGAAAAAAAATAATCCCACTGACAACTAAATTTACATCCTTAGAAGATGGATATGTAAAAGATAAAATGTTAAAGAAAAGCAAGGAAATGACCCCCATAAACTTCAAGCAGCAAATGCCAACTATCAGCGAGTACATTCTGGAGTTCTACAGCAGCTACTTCAGTTGGCCTCAGCTGGACTCATGAGCTCCACTACTGGCTTCCAGTCATGGTTTCTTCCACTAATTAAAAACCATCTAAGAATCTTTGCTGTAACCACTAAAAACTTACTGTGCCTGTTCCTCCGTTCTAATTTTTCACTATGATTTCTTAAATTCAAAGGTAGCTTTGACAAGTCTAGGTATCACAAACCCACTGTCTTCTTCATAAATGCAGAGAAGAGGTCCTTAAATTTCAGATAAGAATCACCTAGAAAATGAATTACTAAATTCTGTAATTAGTGAATTACTAAATCACCTAGAAAGTGAATTACTAAAATTACTGTTCCTGGGCCCCAGCTCTCACAATTCTGGAATAAAGCCAAGGATTCTGCATTTTATACAAGTGTCCCAGCTGATTTTGGTACAGATGGGCCACACTATAATGGTGATTTAGTCTAGAATAGTAATTCCTAAACTTCCCAGATATAAATCATCCTAGTGCTTTTTAAATATATAGCTTTCTAGGTATATATTTACCTGGGAAGATAAATCACCTAGAAGGCACTTTTTAATTAATTAATTTTTATTATGTTCAGTTAGCCAACATATAGTACATCAATAGTTTTTTATGTAGAGTTCACTGATTCATTAATTGTATGTAACACCCAGTGCTCATCACAACACGTGCCCTCCTTGATATTCATCATCCAGTCGAAGGTACTTTTTAAATATACACCTTCCCTGGATATGGTGAGTCCCTGAATCTGCAATGGGATCTATGATTGTATATTTGTGTGTGTGTGTGATTGTCTATTTTTAAAAAGGATCCTCAGTGATGTTTATCATCGGTTAGAAATAATGAGGAGAGGACAAGGAAAAGGAATGCATTCTCCTATAGATACCCAATCCTAGTGGTCTCCAAATCCTTCTGCTTAATGCTTAATGCCCCCTATACAAATTGTGGGAAACTATGTATCCTTTAGTTGACATCTAAAATTCTTCATCAAGAACTCAAATGGGGAAGCTCAGTCAGTTAAGCATCTGCCTTCAGCTCAGGTCATGATTCCAGGGTCCTGGGACCAAGTTCCACACTGAGCTCCTTACCCAGTGGGATCTGCTCCTCCCTCTCCCTCTGCCCCTTCCCCAGCTTGTGCACTCTCTTGCTCACTCTCTCTTTCAAATAAATAATATTAAAAAAAAAAAAAAAAACTTAAATTGTCCCAAATGAGCCAATGAATGATAAATACTATTTTAAAATTAAACCCTAACACTACCCTTTTCAGTATATTCAAGGGAACCTAAATAACATCAGGATTCAATAGCCACCATAACTTTAAAAAATATTATCAAAGGGAAAGCTCTTTTCTGTCAGTACATTTTTCACTTTTTAAAATACACTTCTTACTGGAGGTAATATATACACAGAAAAGTCTACAAATCACAAATGCAAAGCATGATGAGTTTTGGTCACCTGTGTGAGCACCCCCAGAAGCCGCCTTCATCCTCCCACCCAGGAATTATCCCCCAATCACCCTTGCTTTTAATTCTTCTATGCCATTTTCCCCAGAGAATGGCTTAGTCTCACAGAACATATTTAATGCCTGCAGATCTTTTATATCATAGCATACCTTCTCTACAATAAAATATGCATGTGAATTATTATGCATTATTTTCAAATTCCCTGTAATTTGGCTACAAACCTCTTACACTAAATTGACTCTCACTGTGACTACTGTAGTACACAATTCATCAAAACACCATAAATATTATAAATTTTGATTAAAATGCATATTATAGGGTTTCTGGGGGAGGGGGTCAGGAGAGAGGGTGGGGTTATGGACATTGGGGAGGGTATGTGCTATGATGAGTGCTGTGAAGAGTGTAAACCTGGCGATTCACAAACCTGTACCCCTGGGGATAAAAATACCTTATATGTTTATTAAAAAATAAAAAATAAATAAAAAATGCATATTATACCAATGTTCAAGTCTCCATTTTGATAATTATACCACAGTTGTAACTGATGTTAATGTTAGAAGAACAAGGTAAAGGATACTGAGTAACTATATTTTTGCAACTTCTCTAGAGTCTAAAATTACTTAAAATAAAAAGTTAAAAAACTGTATTAAGAAAGAGTTGACAATAATATTAGAAACATTTTAGTGCTCGAATTTCCTCTTGCATGTGAGTTCAAGCCTTTAGATTGAAAACATGAGAAACAGAGCAGCAGAAGCCACAAAGGACATTGCATTTAGATAATGCATTATATATTTTTTTATTATTAAAGGTTTTGCTTATTTATTTGACAGACAGAGATCACCAGTAGGCAGAGAGGCAGGCAGAGAGAGAGGAAGGGAAGGGAAGCAGGCTCCCTGCTGAGCAGAGAGCCTGATGCGGGGCTTGACTGCAAGACCCCGTGATCATGACCTGACCTAAAGGCAGAGGCTTTAACCCACTGAGCTACCCAGATGCTCCTAGATAATGGATCATTAATGTGCTCGAACATGTAAGAATAATACATTCAAGAAGTACTCAAGAGAAGATAGGATTGAATTTATTAATACTGACTGAGCCTAAAGTAAGATAGAATTCTTATATACCAACAGGAGTATTTCAGAAACTATTAAAATAAATAATACACTGCTCACATGAATTTGGAATGCAGACTCTAATGTGGGCTATTTCAAGGACTCTTTCAATGCCTATTTAAAAGAGATGCATCTGATTGACTTCAATCATCCAGTCACACATTTAGAATACCAAATCCACTTCTTCCAGACAGTGAGGAAGAAAATAAAGTTTAAATTACTCTCTGCGAATGAAGCTGAGACATCAAATAAAACTGGAACTTGTTATGAAGACTCAAAACACACGTTTATCCCAGATGATGAAGAAACTATTTGACACTGGCCAGGTACTTAGACACGGTGACAAGATATAAGACAACAGAATTGAAAAATCAAGAAAGA
Organism: Mellivora capensis; assembly: GCA_004024625.1. NCBI lineage: Eukaryota > Metazoa > Chordata > Mammalia > Carnivora > Mustelidae > Mellivora > Mellivora capensis. The sequence goes on along the minus strand of PISX010009210.1, from coordinate 64,627 downwards.
AATTTCATGAGATAAAAATGAGAAAAGCCTATGAAGGTAACTGAAAATGAAACCTGTTAGCATAAGTACCTAAGGATGTTTTGTAGGACATAAGTCCTGAAAATAATATAAAACTACTGACCAAATTTAAAAATTTGTACTGGATTTCCTTCTCTTCATTAAATGAGATTTGTTTCCTTCTTCTCTATAAGGTCATCTACCTATCTCTCCATGGTTGAGTATGACTGCCAGAATAAGGTAGGGTTTCAGCATCCGTTTATTTTTTTTTTTTTAAGATTTTATTTATTTATTTGACAGACAGAGATCACAAGTAGGCAGAAAGGTAGGCAGAGAGAAAGGAAGGGAAGCAGGCTCCCTGCTGAGCAGAGAGCCCGATCCTGGGCTCCATCCCAGGACCCTGGAATCATGACCTGAGCCGAAGGTAGAGGCTTTCACCCACTGAGCCACCCAGATGTCCCTTCAGCATCCGTTTTATTCCTATTTTCTTTTTCGTGGATGAAAACACTAAGAAACTCTGGTCACGAAAACAGTAGCTAAGACTTCTACAGTGTTTACTATGTGCCAGGCATGCACTGTTTTAAACATCTTAGATCCTGATAGGTTAAATCCTAACAACAGTTCTACAAAGTCTGTCTTTAGCAATATCTTTTTACCAATGAGGAAACTGATGTTCAGAAAGGTCATGTTTGGTGGTCACTCAGCAGAGCTGGGATCTGGGCCCAGAGAACTGATTACAGAGCTCATGCTTCTAGCCACTAGGCAGCATTGCCTCCCTAGGCTGCCATTAACAATGTGATTGGAAGGATTTCTACAGCATTGACATTCAATTCTCTGAACTCCTCCCTAGTTCTGTGTCAGAGAGTCACAAGATGATCTATCATTAAAAATTCAAATTAATGGTCTACCAGCCAACAACCTATGTCCTCCTTTAGTTCCGTTAAAAGTAAGGAAGTGGAAATCACCATCGTGATGGTCATGTCTGGTCATTTGTCCTTGCCAGAATTCAATTCGACATGTTTTTTGTACTTTTGTTTAGAGTCCTGAAACTGTCTGCACCCAAGGACAATGTTTGCACTGCATGAAGATTCTAAGGGGGCCACTGTTAATAAAGGGGAAAACAATACTGTGGAAAAAGGAGGTGAGAAGGGAGAACCCATCCATACGAAGGCCTCTCAGGCTGCTCAATTTTAGGAAAGAGAACCTATGGGATTTACAATCCAGAAACAGTGTCCTTCAGAACCTTCCATGTCTACATCGCCCAATACATGCTTATGGATGTGAACACCTCAGTTTGATCTGCAGACTGCTGCCCTGTATCACAGACTTCTTTTTTTAAGGACATTAATTATCTCTGCTGGCTACATGCCCAGTGTCAGGTACCTTTAAATGGAGCAAAGTAGCTACAAGAGCATTACCTGGGAAAGTGATTAACCTTTTGTGCTTCAGAGAGTGTACGAAGTAAGAAGGGCTTCAGGTGAGATCCCGTCCACATTAGGTTATAGTCAGTGCTGCTTGGGTGAACCTGAGGGCAGATAAAAAGATAAAGAAAACATCAGAGATAGCCACCCTCCAGAAAGAGAGACGGCAAGAAAGGCCATAGAGATTTCTTACCTACAGAGCACAGTGGGTACTCAGTTAGTATATAAGCCTAATAAAATAAAAGCTGAGTATAAAGAACACGGGGACGATCAAGTTTAAAGAATGGGATAGTTGGGCAAACCTCAGATGCAGAAAGTAGAAAAAATGAATCCTTCTAAAGAAGTCTGTTATATCTCTTAACATTCTTGCATATCAAAGTATGAGAAGAGGCTCAACCCCACAACTCCCTTCTCAGGGTGTCCTTAGATCCCTGCAGATGATGGATATAAAGTACTGATCAGAACTAAAACCTTGTGGTGGCAAACCAACTTAGACTATCAGCCATCCATTCATTAATTCCTAAGAATTCATTTGTTTATTCATTCAACAATTATGTACCTGATGCCTATGATGGGATACGTACCATGTTAGGCCATGGAGATAAAAAAACAGGACAGGCTATGAACTAATAACAGAAATTCCTCAAATATTCTATTTCAAACCTCAACCTAAGGTAAGGAGCTAGCAACTAGACTTTTATCAATTTATCGAAATATCTACAGGGCAAGACTATCCAACATTTTTGCCTGTCCCTTTGATATCAATATCCCAATGTGGGGGGGGTGGAATAACATACTACTTAGTTTCAAAAGACTGCCAGTCACACTACCCTCCCCCCTTGCAAGGTGTAGATCCATGACCCAAGCAGGACCAGCCATATTATCTCCAGAATGTGATTCTTCAGGGAAGAAAGGCACAAGGACAGTGAAAGGAGTTGAGTTACTTCTGTAGCAGTGCCTTGAGGAGACAGTCCTGATTCCTGTGTCCAGATCCCCAGGACTGTCCTAGGCTCTCTCCTTCCAAAGGCCTGCCTTCTCAACCCTCCTCTGATTCTGCTACCTATGCTGTATATACCTTACCCACAAATCCTTTTTGGTTTAAGTTAGGCAGACTCTGTTTCTGTTGCTTGCAATCAAAGCATCTTAATTAGGTATCAGATGGTTCCTTAGGGGCAAGTCTGTCTCCATCCCAACCCAAAAAATCATAGCAAGAAAAATGTTTGGGCTTTTGTTTGTTTGTTTAAGAGAGAAAGAGGAGAGAGAGAGGGAGAGAGAGAGAGAGAAATCTTGTGAAAATGTTTTCCATGTATTTCAAGAGAAACTGACAAAGCCACTAGGAAATCCAGTGCAGGCTCTGCATTATCACTAAGCATGGGTCCCATGAACCTTCTAGAGCTGCCCTGTTAACCGGTAGTCAGGTGGCTAGGATTTTCAGCTTTGGAGCAGATCAGGTGAGATAGTAAAAATGAACTTACTTCATGAAATCCATGGGCTGTCAGAATGCTGCGTACCAGGCGACTATCTGTTCGCACAATTTTGTAAGACAAATGATAACGTTCTAAAGAAAAACACAGAGTCATATTCAGTAACCAGAAAGTTAACTGTAGAGACAAAACTAAACTGTGTGACTTAATTATACTCAAGAACATATACTACTCCCCTCACGCTACTACGAGCGGGCTGCAGATCATTTTGGACTAAGGGTTCTTAACGTGAGGTTCACTGGGGGTTAGAACATCTTCGTTTTCACTGCTAGTTTACATTTAACGTGACCTGTAGTTATGAATGTAGGTACAAAACAGAGCAGTGGCAGCAAACTCCTGCGACCCTGCCTCCTACATACTAGGTGTTTTAATATTATTTTATAGTTGTTACGGTTATCTCACAATATCACTTCCCACAGTATTTAGAAGTTATGGTTAATGAACAGAACTTCCGCGAGATCATGTTATTTAATGCACAAATAAAAATGCATATATGTCACAAATTTAACTTCTAAGAAATATTTTGGTAATTCCATGTCAATACAATTGATTCTGTTTATAATCCTATAGATTTCTTTATACACTTAAAACACATTGCTCTGACAACAGACCCACCGGCTTCCCCACCCCTTGCACATTTGGTCCACTGCAGAAAAAGGCTAAGAACCCCTGCTCTGGACAGCCCTCTGTGTGCAGTGATGCTGCTTACCAGTGTATCTTAGACCAGAGGTTGTAAACTGGTGATCCAATCTGCAGACAGAGTTTGTTAATTTCTCCGTGTGTTAATTTCTCAATAAAGCTGAATTACCAACCTTTTGAAACTGGAGGGATTTGTGTAAAAATCTAGATTTCTGGGCCCCTCTTGAAAACCCCGGCATCCCTGGGCTAGCTCTCTTTACCGGGGCAAGAGTCAACAGGGAAACACCAGTGCTCCCTTCAGCACAGTCCCCGCCACGGTTTCCTGCCAGGCTCTGTAAGCATAGTCACCGCTGCCTAAGACAAAAGTCTATAATCATGTGAGATTTCTACATATCCCCAAAGACTAACATTTATTCTGGCCCCTTAAGGGCAATCTCTTTCTATGCATCCCCACAAATTGTTTGAGAAAATTAGCCAAGAATTCTACAGAACAATTATTTTTAATTTTTTTAAAATGAGGTAATCTCTATGCCCAGTGTGGGGTTCGAACTCATGACCCTGAGATCAAGAGTCAGTCACAGGCTCCACTGGCCAGGCACCCCAAGTGCAGAACAATTTTTTTAAAGGACTGCATATTGAACACTTTCTGAATGAGAATAATATGGAAACTTATAAACAGGCCTTATATTCAGCCTCTATAAAGAGACACAAACCTTTTCATGAATTTATGTGAAAATCTCCATAAATCCCTGCTGCTACTTGCCCAGCCCTGGCAGGAACACCAGGCAAAGCAGACAGAGGAAGAAAATGGAATGAAAAGGCCAGACACTCCATACTTCTCATTTTTGTGGCAAAATTCTAAAGCCCAGTTACAGGGTTTCCCCAGTGATTAATCACCATTACGTTGCCCTTGCAATACTGTCGCAAGAAACGCAGTTCAGAGTCCTAGGTGTTGGTTTCGGCGCGGAGTAGAAGGTAAGAAACAGTGCCCTGCTTAAGAGTTTGTCTTGTGACTCCAAGGTGGGGAGGGAAAGCACAAGACAGGCCTGGTATATCTTATTCTGCCAAGAAAGGGGAAAGTGCTCAAAAATGGATATGTCACAAGGATCTCAGTGGCCAAATTTAAGACAATTTCAACACAGATATGAATATGACAGAGATAGACTACAATTCCCTTACCAATGAGTCCACACTGATAAGAAGGAAAGAAGGTATCCTGGTTTCCTATCACTGCTAAAATAAACTACCACACACTTGACAGCTTAACCAATATTTCTGATATTTCTGTAGATCAGGAGTCTGATACAGCTGTCAACAAGGCAAGACCGGGGCTGCATTCTTTTCTATAGGCTCTGGATGGGTCTATTTCTATGCCTTTTTCAGCTTTTAGAGGCTGCCCCCGATCCATGGCTTATAGTTTCCTTCCTCTATTTTCAAAGCCAGCAATGGCAGGTCTAGTCCTTCTCATATAGCATCCAGACTCCTCATCTACCTCCTCGTACTTTTTTTTTTTTTTTAAGATTTTATTTGACAGAGAGAGAGAGAGCACTTGTGCACAAGCGGCAAGCAGAGGGAGAAGCAGACTCCCCACTGAGCAGGGAGCCCAAAGCGGGACTTGATCCCAGAATCCTGGGATCATGACCTGAGCCAAAGGCAGACGCTTAACTGATGAGCCACCCACTGAGGTGCCCTGCCCCCTCTTACTTAAAGGACCCTTGTGATTAAGGTCAGCTGATTAGCAACCTTAATTCCACCTACAACCTCAATTTTCCATTGCTATGTCAGGTTCTGGGGACTACAAGGTAGAGATCTTTGGAAAGACCATTATTCTGTCTCCCATACAAGGGAAAGCTCTTCTTTACAGAAAATCCAGCTAATAAATACAAAAGGAAAGAAATAGAAAATCAGCATTTTACAAAAACCATAAGAGGAAGTAGTTCAGACTAAAACCAATGGATACCCATGGGTGAGAGACTATTGGGAAAGAGGATATCCATGCATCTCAAAACATCACTCCAGAGAATGCATGTAACAAAGAAGAAAAGCACCCTTCCAATGAGCCAAGCTGGTGAACAATATCTCAACCAGATGATGAAATCTGCCATCACCAGTAATGCAGTATAATGACATCACATCCTTCCTAATGTGATACACCGAGGAGGACACAACTGCACTAAGTGATAGTCTTACAAAATTTTTAAACCTGAGTCTAAACACACAGAAACAATCAGACAAGCTCAAACTTAAGGACATCTGCAAAGCAGCTAGTTGGGAAATCTCTAAACATGTCAATGCCATGAAAGACACACACACACACACACACACACACCCCAAGTCTGGGAGATTAGAAGAGAAATATGAAAACTAAATATAATCTTTGATTTAGTCCTGGATTCTGGAAAAATAATAACAGCTATAAAGATCAAAAGGGGGACAAAAGGGTTAATGTGCATAAGCACTGTATGCCAAGAGTATTTTACCAATGGCAGATTTCCTGAGCGTCACCTTGGTACTGTGGTTATGCGGAAGGCGCGCCTGAGCTTAGGGACACACTGCTGAATAAGGCGTTAAGGTATGAAGTATCTGAACTAATTCTCAAATGGTTCAGAGAGAGACAAGAAATATGACAGAACATTACCAGGTGGTGAGCGCAAGAGTATACACACTTTCAATGAATGTACTATCCTTACAGCTTGTCTAAGGGTTTTTAATCATTTTAGAGTGAATGTTTAAAAGTAAAAGGAAATCAGGACTCTTCATTATGATAACCGTGACCACTGACATCTCCATTTCTGCACATGCAAAAGCCAAAAGCATCATCCGTGCTGGAGACCAGAAGTGTACCTGATTCCACGCCTGCTCGGCAATGCTCGCATCGCAGTGCCAGGCCATGGGGAAGGGAGTCACTAAGGCAAGGAGAAAATCAGAGAATGATTATCCAGGGACTGGGGAGGAAAGGGAGATGATAAGAGAAAGAATATGTCTCTGGAGTGGAACTGCCAAGGGCTCAAATCCTGGCTCTACCACTTCCTGCCTGTAATCGTGAATAAGTTATTTCTCTATGGTCAATTTCCCCCCTTCTCAGATGGGATTGATAATAAAGGTACTTACCTCATGAGGTAGGAGTAAGCACTGCATCAATGACCAAACGTAAAACTTTCAGGACATTTGTTGCTACATAGTAAAAATTTTTTTCTTTTTTTAAATTTAAATTAGCCAACATATAGTACGTCATTAGTCTCAGGTATAGTGTTCAATGATTCATCAGTTAGTTGCATATAACACCCAGCACTCATAGTAAAAATTTTTTTAAACAGTAAAAATCGTAAAAAAAAACACCAAAAAACCTAAATATGTGGTAAAATAACCATAATATATAGGGTCATGCATAAATTATACATTTTATATAGCAATTTTAAAAATAAAAATGCTATTAATACTTTTTCTCCTGCTTTTCCTAACATGGAAGAAAAATGCAATTATCACTGCACTCAATGACCCAAGCAAGCAGTGAACAACTACTTCTAATCCATACCAACTAACTAATCCATACCCAACTATTATACCCTGTGCATGTTTCAAAAGGGGAGTGCAAGAAAACCAGGGTGGAATGACATAAGGCAAGTGTGATTGCTGGGGATTTTAATGCACATTCATGTTCTGTGTCCAACAATGCTGATAACCAGTTATAAACTAGTGACCCAAGGGCCAAATCTAGCCTACAGACATCGTTTGTTCATTCTTTGTGGTGTTTTAAACTTAAAACCGAATTAGTTGCTAATCTTTAAAAATTGAAAGAATCCATATAAAAAATCTCGATTTCTGGGCTTCACTTGAAAGACCTGGCAACCCTGGGCTCTGCTCCCATGGCAAGAGTTAAATGGAGGCTTTGCAACTAGAAACTGAGCGGTCCCACTGCCCAAGGAATAACCACCTTATCCGTGGTTCCTTCCATATAAAAACAAGAAGCAGGGCATGGAACTGGTCTTACTAGCAAAACTGTCAAGCATCTGCTCTCTGAGCCTCCGGACACACCGTGCATCGATCGATTCCAGGAGATTACAGAATTTCCTCTGCTCCAACCACTCCTGTGTGCATCAGGAGGCGACCTAAAGCACCAGGACTCCTGGCAAATTCCAGGACCGGCAGCAGCAGGGCGAACTAAAACAAGGAACCAATAATTTGTCAGCACAGAAGCACCTAGGGAGTGATGAATGCCCTAAGAGGTTTGGACAAAAATAGCCTGGGAAACTAGAATGAAGATAAAAGACTTCTTTTTTTTTTTTTTTAACTTTTAGAATATAAGAATAACCCTTTCAATGCCAACACAGTGTAGCTTTGTCTGTGTCAAAAAATGAGGGCTAGACCTGCACTGTTGAAGATGGTAGTCGAGAGCCACATATAATTACCGAGCACCTGGAAGGTAAGTAGTGTGGGGTGCCTGGGTGGCTCAGTCAGTTCAGACTCTTGACTTTGGCTCATATCATAATCTCAAGGTTGTCAGATCAGCCTTGCATGGGGCTCAGTGCTGGGTGTGGAGCCTCCCTGAGATTTTCCCTCTGTCCCTCCCTCGCTGCCTCCCTTTCTCTTTCTCTTAAAAAAAAAAAAAAAAAAAAAGTAGAGAAATGTAACTAGTGTGACCAAGGAACTAAATTTTAAATTTTATTTAACTTTATTAATTTAAATTTAAATGTGAAAACTGACACTTAATTCAGTTATTGGAGAACTTGTTTGGAACAACCTGAACATAAGAATTTACTTTTTCAGGGCACCTGCGTGGCTCAGTGGGTTAAAGCCTCTGCCTTCGGCTCAGGTCATGATCCCAGGGTCCTGGGATCAAGCCCCGCGTCGGGTTCTCTGCTCAGCTGGGAGCCTGCTTCCTCCTCTCTCTCTGCCTGCCTCTCTGCCTACTTCTGATCTCTGCCTGTCAAATAAATAAATAAAATCTTTAAAAAAAAAAAAAAGAATTTACTTTTTCACCTATAATGTTTATAAAGTCTAAATACTGATAAAAACTTCTGATGAAAATTTTGTACCACACTGTATACTTATAGTGTAAAATATACACTAGAAGTCAAGTATCTTTTTTTTTAAAGATTTTATTTATTTATGTGAGAGAGACAGACAGCAAGAATGAGAGTGCTGGGGGAGAAGGGCAGAGGGAGAAGAGAAGCAGGCTCCCCACTGAGCAGGGAGCTCTATGTGGGGCTCAATCCAATCCCGGAATCATGACCTGAGCCAAAGGCAGACACTTAACTGACTGAACCATCCAGGAGCCCCTAAATGTCAAACAGCTTAATGAATTTTTCTATACTGAGTAAATGTGGAAGCGACATTTTGGATTAAATAAAATATATTATTAAAACTAATTTCACTTATTTTTTTTTCTTTTTAAAGATTTTATATATTTGTCAGAGACAGAGCACAAGCAAGGGGAGCCCCAGGCAGAGGGAGGAGCAGGCTTCCTGCTGAGCAAGGAGCCCGAGGCAGAACTTGATCCAGGATCATGACCTGAGCTGAAGGCAGACGCTTAACCAAATGAGCCACCCAGGCGCCCCTATTTCTCTTTACATTTTTTAATAATGCCACTGGAAAACATGTATATATCTAGCTTATATCATATTTCTATTGGACAGTGCTAGCCTACACAAATGCAAACTTATGAAACTGACACATTCAGAGGCAAATTATAAAAAGATGTTTCTTTCTAGGAACAGAGATTACCTTAAACTGAAAATATCTCTCTTGCCTCTAAAATGCAATCCCATTTACATATTCAAAGTATACGCAATTTTGAAAAAAACATGGAGATAGTAAGGAAAAAACCTATTTCTGGAATAATTCCCAAATAAAGTATACGAAATCATACTGTACCAAAAATATTAACAGTAAATTCAATGGAACATTTAACAGATAACAGAAAAAACAAGGCTAGCATCTAATACTCTAAGATCAGCAGAAGGTACCTAATGCCCCAGAAACACTTCTCAAGGGGATTTAAACACAGGATTATGATCTGAGCAGATCTATGTCAGCTATTTAAGAGAGGAGGGGGGAAAAAAAAAAAAAAGACCCAGAGTATTTAATAATTCAGAAATCCGAGGCAGTAACTAGAAACACTCATTCTAAGTTGTTCTTTTCAGGGGTGCCTGAGTGGCTCGGTTGGTGAAGTGTCTGACTCCAGCTCAGGTCATGATCTCAGGGTGCTAGGACAGAGCCCCACGTCAGGCTCTGTGCTCTGTGGGGAGTCTGCTGGAGATTCTCTCTCTTTCCCTCTGCCCCTTCCTCTGTTTGCACTCTCTCTTCTTCTCTCTCTAAAGTAAATACATCTTTTCTAAAAATTGTTCTTTTCCTAAAGGAGGTTTAGAAAATTATGAAACCGCAAAGAATGGGAAAGATACAGAAAATTCGAAAACAAAGTTTGAAAAAAAAGTACAGTGGCTTTTTCTTTAATCATAAGATTGTGTCAAGGTAAAGAAAAAGACATGTAAGTTCTAAAAACACAGGGACGGCTTGAAAAACGGGATGACATCCCTGATGAATACTGATTTCCAATAAATGCTAGCTACTCTAAAAAAGAAGGGTCTGCTTATTGCCATGGAATACAGAGATTCATTTATGTGACAAGCAGACTAAAAGATGTATGTTTGAGGGAGATCATTTACTTCTGTTGTTTTTACCCACCTTTGATGTTTGACTCCAATCATATTGAGAGGGAGTTTCTTTGCAAATATTAGAAAATCTTCAGTTCCTCCAAATTCAGGGAATATGAGTGTACCATATCCCTTTAAATGGTAACCTAGCAACTTGCTAAAGGGATTAGAACAGGACCCTTTGGGGAGGGAGGACTCAAATCCCAGAAGCAGGTGTTCACTGTCCTCTGAACTCCTGGCTTATTGTGGGCCAAGAACAGACCTTGAAGTCATATCAAAGTAGAACTGATCCTATTCAACAAGTAAACAGCACAAATTGTAAGCGCCTACTATGTGCCAAACACTGAATGATCTCATTCTTTATAAACAATGCCTACAAGGTAGCTACTATCTCCACCTACTACTAAAACAGGGGGAGAGAGTTTAAGTGATTTGCCCCAGACTCACAGCTAGTAAATGCCAAAGCGGGATTTGAACCAGTGACTGAGAACCCATGTAAGACTCTTTCCACTGTATCACACTACAGTTCTGATCCAGTTCAGAGTTCTGTAACCTCTGAAGACAGCTACAGGCTAACCCCAGAATTCAGAGCACTGCTTAATATCAAAGAAGAGTAGAGATCAATGAAATTGAGAATAGAAGAACAACAGAGAAAATAAGCAAAATTAAAAGTTGTCTCTTTAAAATGATCAAAATTGACAAACCTTTAGGCTGACTAGGAAAAAAGGGAAAAGATTCAAATTGCTAAAATCAGAAGTGAATGGGGATATTACAACTGATCTAACAGAAATAAAAAGGATTACAAAAGAATACTATGAAAAACAAATAAAAGGATACTAAGAATAACTGTATGCCAACAAATAAGATACACTAAATGGACAAAAACTAAAAACACACAAACTACCAAAACTGCATCAATACAAAATACAAAATATGAATAGACATGTAACAAGTAGAGGTTGAGTCAGTAATCAAAAACCTCCCAATAAAGAAAAGCCCAGACTACATGGATTCACTGGTGAATTCTATCAAACAGTTAAAGAATTAACACCAATCCTTCTCAAGTTCTTCCAAAGAAGAGGAGGGAACACATTATATAGCCAGCATTACTCTGATACCAAATCCAGATAGATATCACAAGAAAACTATAGATCAAAATCCCTTATGAGTACAGATGCAAATACCCTCAACAAAATAACAGCAAACCAAATCAAGCAGTATATTTAAAGGATTACACCATGACCAAGTGGGATTTATCTCAGGAATGTACGTATGGTTCAACATACAAAAGTCAATCAATGTAATACGCCACATTAATAGAATAAAGAAAAAAAACTCAATTAATGCAGAGAAAGCATTTAACAAAATCCAACACCCCTGCATGATAAAAAAAAAAAAAAAAAAAAAAAAAAAAAAAAAAAAAAAAAAAAAAAAAAAAAAAAAAAAAAAAAAAAAAAAAAAAAAAAAAAAAAAAAACCCACCAAATAAAGGAATAGAAGGAAAATTCCTGAACATGATAAAGGACATTCATGAAAATCCACAGCTAACATCATACTGAACAGTGAAAAGACTGAAAGCTTTCCCCCTAAGATCAGAAACAAGAAAGAGAAAGATACCCACTTTTACAACTTCTATTTGACATTGTACTTGAAATTCTAGGCAAGAAAAAGAAACAAAAGGCATCCAGGTTGGAAAGGAAGAAGTAAAATCCCTATGTGCAGATGACATGATCTTATATACAGACAATGCTAAAGAATACACACACACACACAATTAGAGCTAATAAATGAGTTCAGCAAGGTTTCAGAATCCAAGATCAACATACAAAAATCGGTTGTACTTATGCACACTGGCAATGAACAATCCAAAAATGGAATTGAAAAAAATAATTCCATTTATGATAGCATCAAAGAGAATAAAATATTTAGGAATAAAGCTAACCAAGGAACTCTAAAACTTGTACACTGAAAACTACAAAACATTGCTAAAGAAATTAAAGATGACCTAAATAAATGACAAGACATCCCATGTTTACAGACTAGGAGACTTAATACAAAGATGGCAATTAAAAAAAAAAATACAACAAACAAAGATGGCAATATGCTCCCCATCACAATCCCAACAGCCTTTTTCCACAAATGGAAAAGCTGATCTTAAAATTAACATGGAATTGCAAGGGATCCTGAATAACCCAAAAAATCTTGAAAAAGAAGAATAAAGTTAAAGGACTCACACAACCCAATTTTAAAATTTAGTACAAAGATAGAGTAATCAAAACAATGTGGCACTGGTATAAAGATAAACATAAAGATAAATGGAATATTAAGAGTCTAGAAATAAACCCATACATCCATACTCAGCTGATTACATCCATACTCAGCTGATTTCCAATGACAGTGCCGAGACTATTCAATAGGGAAAGAACAGTCTCTGCAACTAATCACAGTGGGACAACTGGATAGTCACATGCAAAAGAATGAAGGTAGACCCTTATTTCATACTATATAGGAAAATTAACTCAAAATGGATCAAAGACCATTTAGTTCTAAATGTAAGCACTTAACCTATAAAACTCTTAGCAGAAAGCATAGGGATTATGACCTTGGATTAGGTGATGGTTCCTTAGATGTGACACCAAAAGCATAAGCAACAAACGAAAAAATAGATAAACTGCACATCATCAAAATGAAAAATTTTTGCTCATGAGAGATAAAAAGAGATATTTCAAAGAGATAAAAAGACATATTGCTTCTTGGCCTTTTGGCTAAGATCATATGTAGTATCTGTTCTAACCAGTTTAATATCTGATACATCCTCTAAGGACAATATATTAAATGGATTTTTGGAGCAGAGAGATGGAATAGGAGCTTGCTCTGTCTACTCCACACAATGACCTGGTATTGTAATACTTCAGGAATAGTGAACCCCCACCAAATTGGAAAAAAAAAAAAAGACAGATAAAAAGACAAACTAGAAAATAGGAAAAAGAATTTGGAAATCATATATCTGATAAGGGTCTAGTATCTAGAATATATAAAGAACTCTTCTAACTCAACAACAAAAAGTGAAGCAACCCAATTCAAAAAGAGGCAAAGGTGCCTGGGTGCCTAGGGGCGCCTGGGTGGCTCAGCTGGTTAAACATCCGACTCTTGATCTCAGTTCACTCAGGTCTTGATCTCAGGATCATGAGTTCGAACCCACATTGGGATCCACGCTGGGTATGGCGCCAATTTAAAAAAAAAAAAAAGGCAAAGGCTTTGAATAGACATTTCTTTAAATAAGATATACAAATGACCAAGAAGTACAAGAAAAGATGCTCAGTGTCATTAGTTATCAGGGAAATGAACATCAAAACCACAATAAGATACCACTTCATACCCACTAGTCGAACTATAATCTAAAAAATAGAAAATAACAAATGTCGGTGAGGATGTGGAGAAAATGGAACGCTCCTACATCGTTGGTGGGAACGTAGGATTGTGCAGTGACTACGGAATATCCTTTGGCAGCTCTTTAATAAGTTAAACACAGAATTACCATAAGACCTAGCAATTCCATTCCTAGGCATAGACCCAAAAGAATTGAAAATATGTGTTCAAACAAAAACACGTATGTGCATTTTCAGAGCAGCACTATTCACAATAGCCAAAAGGTGGAAATGACCACCAACTGATCGATCAGCTGAAGAATGGATAAATAAAACATGGCCCTCCATGATAGGAACAAGGTACCGATACATGCTACAACATGGAGGAACCTTGCAAACATTCTGCTAAGTGAAAAAAGCAATTTCAGATACAGAAAATTTAAGAAATTCCAAATAATCCCCAAGTATATAAAAAAATCATGAGATTTGTTTTTTTTCTCATGACCAAGGCCCCTTTCCTATTTACCTATGATACCAACTTCTGTAAGACGAGGTTACCAGGGCCATGCCCAGCCCTGCCCGCCACAGGGAGGCCATACCTACCTCCAATTACTCGAATATTGTTGTCCTTTGTCAGAATAGCCTCAGCGTGGAACACCAATACTGGAATTCTCCTGCAGCCTCCGGTCCACATGATACACGGATGATCCCTACAGCCGTAACAAAAGGCCTTTATTAAGTGACAGCTCAAAATCTGAATTAATGACTGAAGCAGATCACCGTGGTTTGCTGCTTAACAACTTTCCCTCCTCTTGGAACAAGAATCACAAATGTCCTATAGGAAACCATTCAGCTCCCATTCTTAGCCATGGGGTCTAGTTATGATTAATTCCATCCTTGCTCCCGGGATGGCCTTTGGTTGGCCTCAGCCGATCAGGGCCTTCCACCCCTCAGTTCTAGTTAGTGGATCCGGAATGAGCACATAAACCAACTGCAGCCACTGAGTGCCAGAAGGTACACTGTGAGACCCTCTGAGAAAGAGATCCTTTCTTTCTCTTCTGTAGCAGCAGCAGGAGAGATGGCCTCTTCCCCTGGATGGTATAAGAGAATGAGGTATGTAAGTGCAACTGTCATTTTATGACCTTGAGAGGAAAGCCTGGAGCTACAGGTAAAGGAGGAAGTCAGTGGGAACCCCACTGGAAGAATGAGAAAAATGAGATCCTGAGAGGCAAACATGGCATTACAGAATCAAGTCTTTCCTAAGTATGAGTTAATAAATTCCCTTTATGGGGGACCGTGGGAAAAAAATCTTTAAAATGAAATTTTAAAATTCCCTTAATTATTTACGACAATTTTTATTTTAATCCCTAGCATACACAAGGAATTCTAACTAATATATAGCATCCAGAATAATTTATAGACCCTTTTATGCCCTATAGTCCCTTTTTAAGCCAATTTGATAACCCATCCTAAGATTCTGAGCTAGGAACCCAAAATTAATACAAGTGCTCCAATTAAAACCACATATTTCAAAGCAAGCCTATACTAAATAGAACAGTATTTTTCCAGAAAATACTCTCCAGAAAAGGACCTCTGACTTTACGCTCTTACCCTAGCCTCAGGAAATCTGTTTAATCAATCTTAGACAGATATGTATTTATTCACAGATTGGGAAAAATCTTCAACCTCCTTAGTGCTAGGGAGCCAGAAGGGAAAGAAATGATCTGAGCCCCTACTGTGTGCCAGGAATTAAAGTAAGAGCTTTCACATGGTGTCTCACTTAATTCTCTTGCCCGAACTATGAACTGAAAAAAAGGTGTCTCGGGGAGGATAAGTGATTTGCTCAAGATCAGAGAGCTGGATAAGTAAGGGAACAGATATCTGAACCCAAGTGCCTGACTACGTTCTTAACACCCTCCCATCTCCCTGATCGCATTTCAGTGATGTTTTATATACTGAACACCTCAAACCCAACCTTTTGGGAACCTACACTAATCAGTTCCTTAAACAGAATAAGATCCATTTAGCCAAAATTTGGGCTGCTCTCAAACACTCACATGACCATATCCTTTAAAAAAGGTCATACTACAAATCTCAGGGTCAAGACAGATCTTCCCAACCCAAGTTTAAAAAGATCCCCGTTTTTTGGTTTTTGGTTTTTTTTTAAAAGATTTTATTTATTTATTTGACAGACAGAGATCACAAGTAGGCAGAGAGGCAGGCAGAGAGAGAGAGAGGAGGAAGCAGGCTCCCTTCCCTGGTGAGCAGAGAGCCCGATGCGGGACTCGATCCCAGGACCCCGGGATCATGACCTGAGCCGAAGGCAGAGGCTTTAAACCACTGAGCCACCCAGGCGCCCAAAAGATCCCCGTTTTGAATGCACAGGCTACCAGGCTACCAGTCTAAGAAGTGAGGCAGCCTTGAGACTTGGAATGAGCTGCCAAAGTGTTTTAGTGAGGAAAAGCAAAGAACACCATACCTAGTTCATTTCCTGTTTTCTCTGTTCCTGCTTTTTGACTTGGGTAATAGCGCCCATTTGTGAGAAAAGGTATTTATCACGGGCACTTTTTTAGCAAGAAGGATTTTTTTTCTCATGGTTTGCTTGCTTTTTAATCTTAAACACCTGTAAAATGTGGGCAGGGGGCCAGATGATTCCTAGGATCTCTTCCAACTATAATTTTTCCGCTCTATTTCTAAGTCAGAGGATAGAGAAAAAACAGGCAGCCTAAACTGCAAAGTCTTGGACAGAAACTCTGGAAATCATCCAAAGTTCCTGTCAATCTAGCATTAGCTACAAACTGGCACCACGGTGCCCTCCCATTTACAAACAATGGATTACTGCTTCAAGTTAAAACGCCTGACAAGGGTCAGGAACACAATAAACAGATATACGGCTGAGAGGAGCCAAGGCCCTCGCTATGCTACTTGTGGAAAGCCAAATCCCTGTCAGAGAAATCCTTCCACTTGCAACCTATGAAAAGATAAAAGATGTGGTAGACACATCATGAATTCAGTACAGTCAACCAAAACACACTTCAGGCCGATGCCGTTATCCTTAAAAGCTCGCTCCCACCAGGTGGTGCTAAAGGCAAAAGATTCAAAATGGTGAGGAAACTGAAAATTGGGACTTCCAATTTTCATTCACACCAGAAACTGGTATATATTAAGAAAGTATGCTCTTAGAGGCATGAATGAACACAAAACTTGGATGCTTCATTACCAAAGTAGAACAGTTGTAAGGCTCACTTTATAGAATGCTTAACGTTTGGTTCTTAAGAAGGAATTTCATGAGGCATATATATTATTCACTCCTGGGACCCAGCCTACATTACTCGAAGCTTCGAGGCCTAATTCATACCAATGCTCTCACTGGAAATGCCTTCCCCGCTTCCGTCCATTTGATCCCACACTTAGGCCCAAGACATCTCACACCCACGTGGGGCCTTCCCCTAACCCCTCCAGCCCACAGTGATGATGCCTTCTGTCTCCGAACTCCTGTAGTGCTCACTGTATACTCATCTGTTAAAGATATTTTTATCCCCCATGTATATGTTCATGAACTGCTATAAAGCTGGCTTTTATGATAGGAATTGAAATCATTTTTTTAGTGCCTGAAGAAACCTTTTATCACATCCTTCCACATCTATATATAAATTTGTATTTGGGATCCGCTAGCTAAATATAGAAAAAGAGCCCCTTTAAATTTAGTATTTGAAATAATGCTGTGCAAAACAAGGATTTCCTGGACAGATCCTACCCCTAAAGTCCACTAACACTTTTTAACACAGCCTTGGGATCTGAGAAGATCTAGCAGATGCCCACGGATATACATCTTTGGATCACATCAACACCCTTAGGTGATTTAAGGACTTATAACTTCTGAAACTTTAAAAATGTAAGCATATTACCCCAAGTGTAAATCAGATTGACTTAAGATTCCTAATGTATATAATAAGTGTCTGATAGACAAGACATGAGCCAATGGAAGGTTAACTGTCAAAAGTCACCAGGAGTCTGAAAGGAAGAGCAAAAAGAATCCATGAATTTGGATTGGGGTAGGGAATTACATCTGTAGGTTCACTTACTTGGACTAGAAATTTAGCCATTTCTCAATTATGAATATAGGCAACAAAGCATTATTTGTGTCTTTGAGTCTGTCTGAAATCATACATTTTTTATACATATTACAGCTGTTGCAGATATCTCAAAATATCATTCACATTTACCACTACCTCGAAGTTATGGTAGTTATTACACTTGCCACTAGATCACCTGTGGTCACCATGTTCCTCATCTGGCATGATGAGGCTGGACAACAGTTTGGCAGCTCTCCTCCCAAGCAATCATTTAGCTGCTAAATGGTGACACATCACAGCGGTGGTCAGACACCTATGATGCTTCCCAATATTCCCCACTTACAACTGCTAATCAAAGACTACCCCCACAGGGTCGGGGCACCTGGGTGGCACAGTTGGTTAAGCATCCCACTCCTGGTTTCAGTTTAAGTCACGGTCTCAGGGTGGTGAGATCAAGCCCTGAATCAGGCTCTGCACTCAACATAGAAACTGCCTGAGACTCTCTCCCACCCCCCAATTCTAAAATGGATAGATAAACCGGGGGGGGGGGGTGGGGCGGGGAGGGGAAGACTACCCCAACTACCCACAGGGTGATGAGCTTATGCAAACTGAGCAAAACAATCTTCAGGCTGCTGGCTTTACATAATAAAATCTAACTTTCCTAGGTTTTAAATGAGTAATCTTGTTTAATGCAAAGAGCACATATTACAATATCACAAGTTTGAAGTTTTTTTTTTAATTTTAATAACTGCATTTCAAGGTAATTGGTACTACTTGCAATGATGTGTATTTTATTTTAAGCACCTAAAAATATTATTCTGATAAGGAATACATGACACCAAAAACCTTAAGAACCCCTGCTCTAGGATGATCTAAAGCAGAAAGTCTCCATTTATTCATTAGGTCGGTGCGTCACTCAGTTGGCAACTATTTACCGAGTACCCACTGCAATATTAGGTTGAAAATCTGAAATTGTCGTCTGGAATTGTCAATATTTGACTATTTTTAACTTATCAAAACACCAATTTCATGGAGTTCAACCTAATACTCATCAGACCCAACTCATTATCCCACTAATAAAAGAAATAGCCATGAAGTAAAAGAATGATCTTGAAATTAGACTGATGCTTGTAGAAGTTAAAAAATTTTGTGAAATAGGTAAGATGCAGCACACAGAAAACAAAAAGTCACAAGAAGATAAAGCGACCAGAGGGAATTATCTATTTAATTATCCTGAATAAGAATGACCCAAATATAATGCTAAATCTCTTTTATTTTCTATGACCTCACAGTGATGAGAAACCTTTCCTAAAGCTTTATGAATGCTTCAATAATTTCTTCTAGTTACATTAAATGTTATCTTCTACCTTATAGAAAGAAATGCACTTTAAATTCAAAATTAAAGCCAGTAGGAATAATCCCTTAACATTTGTATGGCACATCTTCATTTAAAAAGTCATTTCGTACATATCATTCTATTTGATCCTAACCATACCCCTACAAAACAGCCTGAGAGATATTACCCTGACTTTTCAAGTTACATAGCACACACATATCCAAGAGGACTCACAGAGAAATTAAAAAACTAATCTTAAACTTAAGTCAGACTCTTTTTCCTCTGTGTCAAGAAATAATGCTAACGGAGTCAAAAGAGTAAAGTGTCTCAAAATCCACAAAAACTGGGTCTGATTCTCAATTCATCACGCACTCTGCATCCTTGAAAAAGTTCTTTGATCTTTAAGGCTGAGCTTACTAAAGTGGAAATAATAACATCTTCAGATTAAATGAGACACATCAGTTAAGGCCCTCACCATCAGCTATGCTAAATAATAAGCTACACTTATTCCCATCATTCATTTTTATTGTTACAAGAATCCAGCAATCAAGAAACCTGACTCTTTCCTAACAACTCGGGAAAGCAGTGTGGTTCAATGGCACAGCAGAGGTTACAGAATTCTAATGTACTGTCCCACAATTACTCTGGTAAGTTACTTGACCTCTCTATAGTCTATCATTCTATCACTGTAAAGGTTTTTGAGAAAATAACGTAACCTATCTCACAGGGTTTGGAGACTTCCTTTGCTTTCATATCTACAAAATTTAAAATCTCCTACGTTAGGAGCTCCAATCAAGAATTCACGAAGAGCAGTACCTAGGGCCAATGTTCATTCATGAGCCCAGAAACAGAGCCTTCTCTCATTTCAGATAGCTAAGGGTGACCAACTCGTAAAATCCTGGATTAGACTGTGGATACAAACTAAAACCAGAATCTGACTACACCAAAGGAAGGAGACTGCATAAAAGAAGGTATAAGTAAAAGAGAATTATTTCTACCCTAAAGGCAAAGGGTCAAATGCAGGCTCGCTCTTACTTACTCTTGGCTTACCACCTCCTCATCCTCTGAGGATGACGCTGTTTCCTCCAGGTCCCGGGCCATCACGACTGGCATTTCCTTTAGGGTTTGTCATGCAGTCAGCAGAGGGGGGCCTCAGAGACCTTTTCTTGCAGATTCACCGGATCAAACAATTTAGGTGGCACTGATTCCTGCAAGAAAGCCAAATGATTTGAAACACAATGGCACTTTCTATTTATTGATCATTGCTATTGATCTTCCAAGTAATAAATATGAATGTTTACCTAAATGGTGTCCATTTAGGTAAGAAGCTTACCTTCTATCACAGTGCCTCACTTATGCCACAAAAATCAAGATATTTTTCAAACATACTGTCTGTCCTCCATGTATTTAAAGAGCTGTTATTAAGTTTGAGCTTCTCATTTTTCTTTTATATACTAAACCTAACAAGAATTAGCTTCTAGGAAAGTCTGAGATAGGTGGCTGACTGACTAAAACATAGACTCCTTGCTAGAAAAGCTTGACTTGGGTTAAAAATAAAAACTCAAGATTTACTACCCTTGAAAATATTTCTTTAGACATTAAGACAAGCACACAACTGAAATGCCTTCATATTTCACTAAAACAAATTCAACCACTAAACTAAAAGATTAATATAGTCTCAATCAAGGTGATAAGTAGCTGGGAAAAAAACAAACAAAAAAAAACCCCAAAAACACTGTCCTTCCACTCTCAAAAATTATTCTCCCTTACTAAAAATCACAAACTATTTGAATCTCAAATAGGCATTAAGATAGGGTATTTCTAACTTAAAATATTTTTGCATATGTAAAAAGTACAAGTGTGTATGTGTGTTTAAGAATGAAATCGAAGTTACAGATAAAGAAAATTAACAAGTTTAAATGACCATAATCTTGTTACTTAGAGATAACGATCTGACGTCTATCTCTGCAAATCCTATTTTGTTAGACATTCAAAATATGGTAAGATCGTAATCGGGACCAAAAAACCGCGGATCCCGATGACGATCCCTACAGATCTTCAGCGGAATGGGTAGTATCCAATAACTTCAAACGCGTTCTTCCGAGGACTCCCGACGGGATTTCTAGATCTTTCCCCAAATGTTGGAAAGTCCTTTAAATTCAAACAAAACAAGCAAAACCTCCAAGCGAGGAAGAAATGACAAACCTGTCCCAAGCTGCCAGCAGAGTAGAGACACGGAGATCGGAAGAAGATTAAGGACACTCGCCCAAGAATCGTCTTCGCCCTAAAGGGATCAGCCCCTCAGCCCCACCCCCGGCTCACCCCAATCCGGGGTAGATCCTCAGATGCTCCCCAAGGGAAGGACAGGGATGACTCCGCCGCAGCGATTCAGCCCAGCGCGCCCGGAAGCCAACAGCTACTCCCGGACTCCGAGAGGGAAGTGTAGCCGCCGGCGCCCGCCCTGGCTCGGGAGCTCACCTCCCTCGCGTAGGGGAGTGCGTCGGCGCAGGCGTTTACCTGTCTCATCTTCCCATGGCTCCGGGAGGGCCGGCGGGGACCGCGCTCTGCGCCTACCACCCTCCTCCTTCCCCAGCCCGGCTCACGGCCGCCGCCGACGGCTGCTTCCCCCGTTACTACAACAACCAACAAGCAACCGCCCGCTCGGAGCCACTGCGCAGGCGCCCGCCTCCCCGCGCTGACAACGCTCGGCTTCGGGCGCGAAGGAATGTCGTCACCGCCGCGCTGCGCGGGCGCAGAGCTTTGCTCTCAGTAGAAGCCTAGACTCCTTTTTCCGCTCTCTTTCCTTCCACTCCTGAAGGGTAGACTCCAGCCCCGGAGTTCTTCCGCCACGCTCAACAGGACGGTTCGCTGCGTGAGCGGCGGTACCGAGGTGAAGCTTGGGCAGCGGCAACCACTGATTGGCAGTAAAGGGGTTCACGCCCCATCTCCTGCTTGAGCAAAACCGGAGCAGCCAATCAGAGCGAGGGCTGACGGAAACAACCCAATCCTGGAGCCGGGCTGTGGGCGGGGGCGAGGACAAATGGCTCAGGTGGATTCCTCGCTAGATGTGCTTGGAGGCTTTGCTGCTGCTGCTTCTCTTGCTGCTGCTGCCGCTGCTCCAGCTGGTGCTGCCGCTGCTGTGCTGGGGGTCCGGTCACCAGGTACCGAGAGTGTTGGGGAGAAGAGGGAGGGAGGTGTTTTTGCGGCATCTGATTGAGAGCATAGGGAGAGTCTGGAAAAATGGAGGTGAGATGGATGGAAGATCTCTGATAGCAACCTTTTGGGGGGGAACAAGGGGCTCGAGAGACCTTGACAGGGGGAGCTGGGACTGTGAAGATGAAGAAGGCTTGGTAGGTTCGGGGAACCAAAGAATGAATGAACGAATGACCAGCCACTCGGAGCCTAGCACAGGGTAAGGAACCTTTTCACTTTCTCGTGTAATTCCCACAGTAACCCTTGGGATAGGTATTTTTAAAGCTCCGTTTTGCAGATTTCTCACCCAGGGTCGTACAGCTACAAAATGATTGTGGAACGATGGGAACCTCCCTCCTGACTAGTTTTTTTTTTTTAATATTTTATTTATTTATTTGTCAGGGAGAGAGAGAGAGAGAGCACAGGCAGACAGAGTGGCAGGCAGAGGCAGAGGGAGAAGCAGGCTCCCTGGCAAGCAAGGAGCAAGATGTGGGACTCGATCCCAGTACGCCGGGATCAAGACCTGAGCCGAAGGCAGCTGCTTAACCAACTGAGCCACCCAGGCGTCCCCCTCCTGACTAGTTTTAACACCACACCTTTGCTGGGCCAGGCCAGGCCAGGACTTTTGTCAAATTTTTTTGAGAACAGATGTTGGATACTTTAGGAGGCCCTAAAGCTTTAGGGAAATGGGGTTGAGGGATTTGGTAGACCAGTTCGGAAGAGTGCTCAGGTTTTGCCCTCATCAGCTATCTGTTGGGATTTCTAAGAGCTTCCATGAAATAGGTGTAAGTTCTCTCAAAGAGGGGAGCCATCCACATGGCTTTTCTGACCCTGGGAGGAGAAAGCCTGAATCTCCTGTTGAGAAATGGGGAAAAATAAGGAGGATAGGGGGATCTTGGCCCACGCCCTGACCGCTTCTGATCGCCTGTAAAACTCTAATCTCTCTGGACTTCAGTAACATCCATTTTTGCAACCTACCATTCCCTGAGGGATTTCGCTTCCTCCTCTAGAGCTCTTTTTTAGTTGTTCTTTCTTTTTAGTGCTTCACATTGTCTTAGGTCATGGCTGACTTTCATATTTATTTCAGCTGGGTAGCCTAAGACCATACTGAAATTTCTGTTAGAGTGTCAAAGGAAGCCTCGTGATTTATCACCACTTCAGGCCCAAGAAGTCAACCTGACAACAGATAAACTTTGGGAAAAACAAAAGACAACCAAAAAAGAAAAGAAAAGAAAAAAAAAAACAAAACACAGACTACAACACTACAAAGAAGATGAGAAGAAGTATTTGTATTATTGAATTCTTTATCTACCTGAGTTTTATTTAAATCAAGTTGATTGAGGGGCCCCCGGATGGCTCAGTTGGTTAAGTGTCTGCCTTCAGCTCAGGTCATGAGTCCTAGGATTGAGCCCCACATCGGGCTCTCTGCTCGGTGGGGAACCTGCTTCTCCCTCTCCCTCCCTCTCTCTCTCAGATGAATAAGTAAAATCTTTAAAAAGGTAAATCAAGTTATTGAAATCTGCTCTTCAAGGGTTTATCTAAGCTTTTTTTTATTAAACAAAAAGTACCTAATGTAACTGTATTTTGAATACAACTTCAAGACAGAAGTGGATTTAGTGTGCTTCTGTTCCTTAAAAAGAGAAACTTCATCAAAATATTCTCAGTGAGGCAGTATTGCAGAGCAGGGTTCTTAGCTTTGCCATGTTGTGAGCTATGTAACCTCAAGCAAATCACTTGATTTCTCTGTGCCAGCCCTCATCTGTCAAATGGAAATAGTTTTAGTGCTTTATCCATCTCGTTTAAGGATTAAATGAGATACTTTATGTTAGGTGCTTGGCACAGTGCGTGACATATACAAGCGCCCACTACCTGTTAGCTATCCTAATTTCTCTTGCAATGCAATGCCAACATTGTTGGTCCTCCTCCACATAATTTTCATGCTAGTTCTCAAGTCACAGCAGTTTATTTACTTTCAACTTTGATATTGTTCTAGCTTATGGAGTACGAATTACCTGAGAACCGGAGTAGTGTACATATTGCCCTCACTCCATAGATACCACTCAAATGTGTGTGGCTTTTGTGTGCTTCGAAGGGTCTGTCATCAATAGCCCAGCAGGTATCTGTTGGTAGATCCAAGGGAATGACATTTAAAAAAAAAAACTGGGCTAGAAGTAAAGATATTAAAAGACTGATTCCAAAAGACTGACTTAGGCTAACACTGTGGAGAAGTTGCTTAGACAAAAGTAAATACTGTGCCACCTACTGCAAAGTGTCCTGTTGATTCTCCACTAGCAGTGGGAGTAAATAAATAACAAGACGGGTTTCTCTAACTCTTACACAAAAGACCATTTTATTACCTGCTAGTCATATCTGTACACCTTCTCTTTGTTCCCTTTTTTCTCCATTATTTTTGGCTGGCTTACCATTTCTAGGCCCTGCATTCAGCCTTTGTCACTCTAGGTAAAGATTAGCACCCTTGGGTTTAGGGTAAATGTCCAGGCAGCTTGCGAACCCTGTGAAGTAAGAATGATACATTACGATAACAGTCTGTGGGCAACTTCAGGGACTGGGAAAGGAACCTACGAAGTGATTCCCAAGGTAAGCTTCGTGTAGCCTGCGGGAGTGGGACTCAAGTTAACTACCCAAGCCAGAGAGCTTATGGTTGAGTAAGCTAACTGCTGTCTCCTGTTTTTTGCCTTTGTTCCCAAGGCAAAAAGCCCTCTTGGATTGGAGGGAAGTCATGAGCCGTTTCTTGAACGTGTTACGAAGCTGGCTGGTTATGGTGTCCATCATAGCCATAGGGAACACCCTGCAGAGTTTCCGAGACCACACCTTTCTCTATGAAAAGCTCTACACAGGCAAGCCGGATCTCGGTAAGAAATCAGAGAACGGTATCCTTCATGGGAGTGGCCCCAAAGTGTGGTTCCCAGACTGGGCTGTGCCTAAGAACAAGCTAGGAAGTTCAAAAAGAAACACACACACAGCACAGGTGTCCATTTTCTTCTCTAGACTTAGCTCCTAAAACTTCCACCCTGAGGGGTCCTAATTTTTCATAACTTCCCAGGTGATTCTGATGCTGGCTAATCTAACCTTTGGTGGCCATTAGAATAATGGCCTTTGTGGATAGTACTTGGCCCTTTTTCCTCCCAAGCTTGTCTGAATATCTTTTCATCCATTTTATACTGTCCTTTGCATATTACAAGCAATACAAAAAGGATTACAAGGGCAGTGAGAAGAGAGTTATTTGGTGACACTGGGGTGCCCCACTAGAAAGCTATAAAAAACCTTTTCTTATTATTTCATTCCTCTTCAGAAGCTAGGTTGCACCACATATAGTTTATTCTGTGTTCCAGATGGGGAGTTGCTGACCTAAGGACTTCTTAAACTGTGAAGAGTCCCCAAGAAGCTATCCAAAATTCCACTGAGCTGGTCTCCCAGAGTGGAACTTAAAAGGCCGCTGGTGGCCTTTCCCAGTTTCTTGAGCCTCCCTGCTGAGCGTATCTTCACATTTCAGCTTGCGCTTCCTTGCACTGATGTGTGGGATAATGGTGTTTGAGCTGCAGCACCATTTCACGCAGCTGACAACTCTGTGTCGCATTTATAGCTAACCCAGATTCGGGCTCTGACCTAGCTCATGTTTCTGCAACATCTCCATACAGAATAGATCAAAGTAGGCTAAGGCTCCCTTTGAACAAAGCTCAATCAGAGTAAAGTACCTGGGAAAGTAGGTAGGACATTTCCCCCGTGTCCCCCTCAAATGCTGCCCTCTGCTGTCCAGGAACACTTTGTAGATTCACAGGATTTTAAGGATTATCCAGTCTAGTCCTTTAAGTTTAAAGTTGATGGAAAAACCCAGGGGTTATGCGATTCACTCAAGGGTGTATCGTGGAGTTGAAGAACTGTTGGGAGGTAGGGAGCATGGTGGGCTGGGAGGAGTTGTCTGTCTCCAGCCCAGAAGTAGAGACTGCCCCCCTCTCTCATAATCAGGAGGCTCTCATGGTACTCTGCTGATGCGAGCAGTGTTCTGGAGCATCCCACAGAATTTCGCCAGATGCCTAACCTGCCTAGGGTTGGTGAAATATTCCACTTTTGTATCTCACTAACTAGACCCAGATTCGGGCCCTAGGTCTAGTTAGAGCTATTTCCTCAGCCTTTTCACCAGAAGAGCTATCAAATTGGTTTATAAAGAATGTAGCCTTCCAGGGCCAACCACTGGCTATTTGGTTGGCATGTGGAATTTTTTTTCTCACCTTACTACCATCTGAAGGTCTTCAGTGTTGTAGAAATTGGTATCACTGTGTGGTTTTCCAAAGGATGGAAAATCCTGAAAGCCCAAGTAAACGTTAATAGACCTTCCAGGGCACCTGAGTGGCTCAGTCAGTTAAGCATCTGCCTTCAGCCCTGGTCACGATCTCAGGGACCTGGGATCGAGTCCCACATCAGGCTCAGAGCCTCCTTCTCCCTCTGCCCCTCCCCCCACTTGTTCACGCGCTCCCTCTCTCAAAAATAAATAAAATCTGTAAAAAAAAAAAAAAAAAAATAGACCTTTCAGTTATCAGTCTTGTCCCTTGAAATTTCTCTTGCTCAATAGACCAGCAAAGGAAGTATTTTTGCTTTCACGGCATCCCTGCCACAGAATACATTAGATAAAGAACTCTACAGTCACCCAGGAAGAAAGTCTTTTTAGAAAATACTTTTTCTAAAAGTATTGCTGAGGGTGGCCTCAGCAAACACCAAGGAAGCAGCACTTTGTTCCAGTACCAAGTGCACAGGAAACCTGCCCGGTGTGGGCTTTGTTCAAATAATATAGATCTGGCTCCAGGAGAAGACTTAGGTCTCTTCAAGGCCAGATTGAGCATCTAGATATGTTGCAGGATTTCTGAGCTCCCTCCTGCATCAGCCTTGAAGGTTTACTGACCTCCTAGGCATCTCGTCCTGACGCCCCACTGTGTGCAACATTCCCCCAGACCTGTCTTGATCCAGTCGGGCTGGACATCACCTGCACCAGAGTGGTTTTCAGGACAGAGGTGGAAACTGCTACAGTCAGGAGTTACGGCCCAAACAGGCTCTTTGTTGGGTTCTTACTCTTGGAATGCCCCCGCCAAACTGCAGACATCTGAAGAGGAGCTGCACAGTTCTCACTGTAGAATTCCTTCCATTCCTTCTCGTTACCATGTGCAGCCCAGAGCCTCCCCTCTGCCCGGCTGAAGGGAGTTCAGGCTCAGCAGCCTGCCTCCCGTGAACCACCAGTGAAGTATGAGGAGTTTGGAGGGAACCCTGACTCTCCCCTCTCGACACTCTTGGTTTTTTTTTTTGTTCTACAGTGAATGGCCTCCAGGCTCGGACTTTTGGGATCTGGACACTGCTGTCATCAGTGATTCGCTGCCTCTGTGCCATCGACATCCACAACAAGACGTATGTAAGGGAAGGAAGAGTTTTAGCGTCCTGTTGTTGGAAATCAGGTGCTGGGCATACCCAGTGTGGGCCTCCCCTTGGAGACCTGTTAATTTTCATATATCAGCCTAGAAAGTAGATAATGAAAAGTTAATGGTTCTATTCTTTCCAGGCCTAAAAAAAAACCAAAACCAAAAACAAAAGTCCCAAAAACCATAATAGGCCTCATAGGTCTTTACAGTTTGAAAATTCTTTGGAAGTGAATAGCAACAGGCCGTGTCATGATCCAGTGGCCTGCATCACACCCCTCTACTCTTCACTAAAGAATCAGCCTTTCTTCTACTAAAGAAGGAGAGTAGTGCACTCTTTTTAGAACAGCCACCCACATATACCTTATTCTCACATTCCCCCTTAAGATAGAGGGATGAACAGAAACCCCAGTCCCTGAAAAAAGGAACCCACGAGGAAACTGCTGCATGCTTGTGCCCCGTCCATAGGTGAGGGTGAAGTGAACCCAGGAGTCCTATCTTCTGCCTCTAGGGTACTCAGACCAGGCTGGAACATTTTGCAGACAACCATAGCCTCTCGTCTAAATCACGCGGTAACCGGTGCTGACCACTGGAGGGGGCTTGAACTTCCTTTCCAACCATCCTCACCATGGTCAACAGGGGGAAGTTTGCTCAGATCACTGGCTGGGGCCACCAAAATGTCAACTTAACACTAAAATATCTTTCTGCCATATCTAAGCTCTTGGCATTTGGGAAAAGAGGAGGTAATGATATTTACTGAGCACCCCTGATGATGCCTGGAGCTTCCACCTACGTGACCTTGATTAAGTCTCCCAGCAGCCCTGGGAGGTAATGATTTTCATTCCTGAGTCTGCAGATCTACATGTTAGAGACCCAATTAATTTGAACTAAGGAAGACTGACTCAAGTGGGATTTGAAGCAGGGCTGTTAACCCTGTGATCTCTCCAAGTTTTTAAAAATTTTTTTGAACTTGAAACTGTGGTTTGACTCATTCTACACTGACACGTATTTTGGGAAGCAGTATGGTTCTCGGTGAAGGTAGCAGCGGAAACAGCCTGGGGCCCAGGCATGAAAACAAAAAAATGGGCTCTTGTCTCCGTTCTGTTAGTAACTCCTTTTGGAGTAGCGCCCCACAGTTGAAAATCCGTGTGTAGATTTGACTCCCCCCAAACTTAGCTACTAACAGCCTACTACCACCAGAAGCCTTACTGATAAAAAAGTTGATTAAGACATATTTTGTGTGTCTTGTGTGTTAGGTACTATATCCTTATAATAAAGTAAACTAGAGCAAGAAAATGTTACTCAGAAAATCATAAGGAACAGAAAATGCATTTACCGTACTGTATTGCAATGTGTTTTTTAAAAAGTCCACATATAAGTGGACCTATGTTGTTCAGGGGATCAGCTGTTGACCTTTGCCTCTTGGTCTCTTTATGTATAAAATGAGACTAGTAGATCTGAGGGCAGGGTGACTAGGAGAGCAAAAGAATTTAATAATCCTTGTAAAGACCTTTAGCATGACAAATTGCTGGTAGGTATAAGAGGTGTATCTTTCATTTGCTGTGCTTTTGGAATGAGACTTACCTCATTATCACCCATTCATTTCCCCTTGCCCTGACACAGGATAGCCATAATGCGGACTTCTGTTTCTAGCCTTTTGTAACCTGGGACTTTAGCCCATGCTCTTCTGATAATACATTCTGATTCTATTTCCTCCCTAAACAGAAATTCAAAATCAACACCCATATATACATATTTACTAAATGTATAAAAACATGCACAGGAATGATAAAATTCAAATTTAACATATCCGTTCCTTCTGGGGAGGGGGGAGGCAGGGATCTGGGTAGGATAAGGATACACAGAATGCTTTAACTGATATCTGTGATATTTCATTTCTTAGAAAAAAGTATCTGGAGCAAAAATGCCAAAATATCCCGATTGGATGGAGCAGGGTATTGGTTGCAAATGGGTTAACTATAGTATTCTATCATCAATGCTTTTTTGTACCTTTGAAATATTTCATAATCTTAAAAATTTCATTGTCAAAAAAAAAAAAAGATATCTCCAATCTAAGTGGTCAGTCATCCTATAGCCTATCTCCCCTCCACCTCTTCATCAAAACTGAGGAACACATTCTCTTCCCATGAGGTTATCACTGCATCCTCCATCTGATCATGTTCCCAGGCTAAGACCCAAAATAACAATAGCCCACATGGCAAGAGCATCGAAAAGCCCCAGAGAGGTCCTCACTGCTCATGCCACGCTCAGGCCCTTCATTCTGTGGCATCCATCCTCTGAGCACTGACCAGCTCCTGGTCCAACACCTACCAGGTGGGCTTGGACTACAGAGCCAAGCCAGTCTGAGTAAGTAGAATGTGTAAGCATGATTGCTCCCCAGCTGGCTATACTGCTAGGAGTACCGTAACCCAGACTCTGCTTTGCTCTGGCTGGCTTCACCACCTTGCTACGACTTAGAGACTCACTCTGGATGCCGGAACCATTCTCCTCTCAGTCTAGCCCTTGAAACCCTCAGTTTTGCCCTAGTAGAGGGTAAATTGGTGTGATGGAACAGATGGGTCTTTCTCGGGCCCAAGTCTGGATTCACGTTGGGTGGGGGGCGGGGGGGGATCGGACCATTGCTCGTCCCCTGCACTGAACAAGCAGGCCTCCAGTTCCCCTTTCTGTCTGCTCCCTTGTAGGCTGTACCACATCACACTCTGGACCTTCCTCCTCGCCCTGGGGCACTTCCTGTCCGAGTTGTTTGTCTTTGGGACCGCAGCTCCCACAATTGGCGTCCTGGCCCCCCTGATGGTGGCAAGTAAGCATCTGCCCCCCAGACCTCCCATGGGAACTGTACCCTAGGGCCGGGGGTGGGAGAGCAGACATACAAGAGGGTGAGAGAGTGCTGTGCTGATGTCCGCCACCTCTCTTTTCTCTTAAGGTTTCTCAATCCTGGGTATGCTAGTTGGGCTCCAGTACCTTGAAGTCGAACCAGTATCCAGACAGAAGAAGAGAAACTGAGGCTGGCGTTAACCACCTCTGAGACTTCGTCTTCCACCTTTGCGTCCCCTTCCTTCATCCTCCATCCTCCTCTTTCTGCTCCATCCTGAGCCCTCTTACCACTCCTGGCCTTTTATGTTTGGGGTTTTTCTTACACTTAAAAATTTTTAAGATACAACCTTCATACAGAAAATATAATGTGTACATACAATGGAAAGAATCCTTTTAAATGATTGAATACTCTGTCCCTTCACCCAGATCAAGAGATGTCCAGCACCTCAGACACCCAGTTTGCCCTTCCCCCACCTACAAGGGATACCTACAGGATCCCTTTTCCGGCCTTCTGCTTTTTCCCTTTTATTTTCATTCCTTCCTCTGACTTGTGTGGTGGGAACACGTGACCTATGAAACTTACAGCTGCTGTGTCACCCAGAGCAGCTGCCACCAAGGGCTGCTTCAGGAGGTCGCCCCCCGAGGTTGGGCTCCTCTCTGCTGCTGGCCCCAAGACTCTGAACCATCCGAGGAACAGGCAGCTCTTCTAAGAAGGGCTCCCCTGTGAGTAAGCATGGCTTGTATACTTGTGTCTACAAGTGGATCAGGGTTGGAAGAGTCTGGGCTGTTTTTAGACCTTCTGGTCAGCTCTATTTGTGTAACAAATTTTGTAATAAATAGAAAAACCCTCTGCTTGGATCAGTCCTTGTACTTTGACATCTGCTAAGCCAGGAGCTTTCCTGCTTCTCTCTGAGCCATAGTGTAGGAGAATCACAGCTTTTTGCTGATCAAATACACCCTAATTGGTAGGACAGCTCAAGGACCCAGGGACTCACCAACTATTGTCAAGAAGTAGTAAGAAAAGCAGTGATCTTACGGAGTTAGCATGTGAGTGTAGATGCACATGGAGCTCACCTTAGAAAGTGAATGAAAGCATGCATGGTTTGGATTTGGATGCTCTAAGCATATGTCATAGAAACATAATTCCAGATAAGCCAAGACAAGACCCAAAGGATCTGAAGAGATGATTTAGAATAGAATGCATCATGAATATTGTCATTCTTTAACAGCCAGCCTTGGCTCCCTTTCGAGATGATTTAAAGTAGAATTCATCGAGTCTCTCTCCAGCTGAGAACTGCTAACAGATAATGGTGCCAGAATGCCACAGGCGCTGTGCATTCACTAAGAAAGAAACGTACAGAAAACTGAGAGCAGCATGTCCAAGCCACAGCATAAGGCACACCCGCCCGGGAAGGGAGAAGTGGCAGTAGGTCGGACAGTTCAGAAGGAAAAATGGTGACACAACAGCAGAGGCCAAAAGCATGGACTCTGGCCAGGGCCAGATGGTGCAGTGATACAGCAAACACTTCAGCCACACTTTGAGGCAGAGCCAGAAACAACAGCGGCCCCCCTGTGTGTGGACCATCCACATGTGTACACAGCCCAGAAGGCAGGCAGGGTTGTGTGCAAGGCGGTGAGGTACAAGGCACCACATAGGCCCACATTCAGTCTTCCAGCCTTGTCTTGAAATAGTAGGCCATGGGGAGGGTGTGTGTGACCTCTGTGTGAACAGAAGATCCACCTCTGAGTGGGCCCTGCTTCTCTAGCCCCAGGCCCATCCCATCCCGTCCCGTGGGCCCAGACCCCACAAATGAGCTGGAATCTTGGCTACCGAAAGACACCTCTGCCCCATCTAATGACGTGGCAGGCCACTTGGAGAATCTTTTATTGTCTTAAAACATCTGGCATTACAAGTAGAAAATACAAATTACACTTTTAAAATAAAGGAATGACCAATCTGGTAAACATTTTGTTAAAAAGTTTTAAGGAGCTGGAGAGTAAACACATTTCTCATTATCAAAAAGCAAGATGTGCTTCCTCTCCACCTCTCTTCCACCCCCCAACACTCACCTCCCCAGCAGAAGTGTGAACTTCTCTTACACACAGCACATCTGGAATGTCTGTATACACACACACACCCAGCTCCCCTCAGCCAGCAGCACCCCTGCCAACCCAGGCTGCCCCTAGATGCCCAGACCGGGCAGTGGCCACAGCCCAGCAGCACCATGGACATGATCACAGCTGCTCAGCGCAGGAGAAATGATTCAAATGTCTTATTTTCGGGGGACCCTACCCCAGCCCATGAGGAGAGCCGGACAGCAGGCTGGGCAGGCGAGGAGGTCACCCTGGGTTGGTTTAAAGGGAATCCCTTGAGAAAGAAAAAAAAAGGGGGGGGGGAATCCCTCTACATTCACAAC
Source organism: Mellivora capensis (assembly GCA_004024625.1). Taxonomy (NCBI): domain Eukaryota; kingdom Metazoa; phylum Chordata; class Mammalia; order Carnivora; family Mustelidae; genus Mellivora; species Mellivora capensis. The sequence continues at coordinate 31,787 of PISX010009210.1, read as the reverse complement.
ATCTATTAAAAGGTGATTGCTGGAAGAGGACGGTGAGAGGGGTTGGGTGTGCGAATACAACCCCCTCAGGAGGCAGAAGGCACTTAATTCAAGCCAACTCGATTCCCTTTCCTCTCCTCTCTCAGAAGCTGTGGAAGTTAGTTTTCAGGAAAGATTACAGGAAGGTGGCTGGGATTTCCCTCCCTTCAGAGAAAGGAAGCACTAAGGCCGATGACAGTTTCTCAAGGCATCGGCGGTGGGCGGTGACAACAACAACACACACACACACACACACACACACACACACACACACACAGAAGTCCCTGGGCAGAGATCTGGTAGAAAAGAACTATCCTGTCCCCAAATCTAGCTACCACAGTTCCCAAAGGCTGGGCTTTCACAAGCGGTCTCACACTGCTAGGCAGGTCACCCTCCCAGGCGGGCTTCTCCTTCATGGCCACAGCAAAGTTTCTGTCAAGTTTATTGATGTTGGGTTTGATCAGCTCTTAGGAGAGGGTCTGGAAACACACCCTAGCCTTAGGGCAGGAAAAGCTAGGCCAAGTCCTGATGGGTTCGTTCTGATGTTTTTCTGATGGTGCCTTCTCTCCCACAGAACATTAGCCACCAATGTGATGACCCCAAAATTACCCACCTCTGGAGCAGCCGCCTCTCCTTAGAACTGGGCTTCTAAGGGTCTTAGGATTCTAAAAAAAAGTTAATATCCTGAATAAGCTTTCTTTCCGTGATAATTTTGCGGGCCCTCTCCTGGCGGGCTGGAGGGGAAGGGGGAAGTCGAGGCACCACCGCTCTCCAGCAGTCCCTCCCAGCACCGGCTCCCACAGCCTGTGAGGGGGGGCGGGGATGGAGCGGGCACCCAGTGGAAGGTGCCATCTTCCCCAGCTAGACCATGCAAGCTCTTGAGTGGGTTCCAGGCGGCAGAGGCCCTGCCATCCAAGCCCCCAGTATTCCAGCAGGTTCCCTCCAAAAGCAGCTGCGGCGAAGGCCTATGTGCCGGCGGTAGGCGCTGACGGAAGAGGTGGGGAGTGCTGTCTGGTTCCCTGAGTCGCCACCACCTTTTCCTCTCAGAGCTGCTCCTCAGACACAGTGGTGGGCACTTTGCTGGTATGGCTCTCCTCCTCCTCCTCTGGGAGCTTCTGCAAGGCACAACAAGGAGGCAGCCCTTTGGGTGAAGAGAAACAGGACTCCACGCTTAGCTGCAGCAGCGGCCCATCAGGGATGTCATCCGTGCAAAAACCAAGAGCCAGAGGCCCCTCAGCAGCCCCAGGAGCAAACAAAGGGAAGTAGAGAAGCAGCACCCAGCCTCTGCCAGTGTGCTCTCTAAACACACACACACCCTCACTGTGTCATCAAAGAAAAGCCAAAGGCCAGCTCTCAGTGACACCACAGCCACCACAAACCGACCCGCTCTAAATGCCATGGTTCAGGCTCCCTCTGGGGCCTAAGAGAGAAGCAGAGCCCACCCTCCCTCCCCATTCTGACCGCCTAAAACTCACCTGGACTGACCACTGAGTAGTTCTCCAAAGTATCAGCTCTACAACCCCCGCAGAAATTCTGACTACCTTCCAGAATGAGGAATATTATTATAGTGTGCAGGGAATGGATGCAAGAGAGAATTTTTGTAAAGGCAGGATATCAACTCGGTGGCTAAAATTATGCCTATGTACCTTATACCTAAGGAAGAAGACTTTGGGTCAGTCTGGCTTTGACTTTATTAGGGAAAGACGGCCCAGGATTAGCAGAGTCCTGTGGCTCACACTTGTCCAGGTGGGTCTGGAATTAAGTATGGCCTGGAAATGATCCTCTGGGGTCCCTAGGTGTATGCTGCAGCCTGCTTCTTACCTCAAGCACTCATCCGTCGGTGGGAAAGCCTTGGCATGGGCACAGCACTGCACCATTACCACTTGAGAGCTCAAGGGACATCTACAGGCCCAGTGCCAACCCGACACATGGTGCTTCTACCCCAGGGACTGTCTCAGGCCTAGTCCGCAGCTGGAGCAACTGCTGTAGAAACCCAACCTGCCCATTCTCTTGCCAGTTCCTTGCCACCAGCTCAGCCTCAGCCATGAGTAGCTTCCATTCAGGCCACCAGCCGCCTGCTTACGTCAATCAAGCAGCCTCTCGCCTCTCACGCACACGTGCACACCCACACACGCCTGCCCCCTCCAAAGCCAGCACTTTGAAATCACAACCAGAAACAGAGATTAGTGGGGGCAGAAGTACAGCCGCTGTCTCCAGTTGAGAAGCACCAACTGGAAGAAAAACGGAAACCCAAACCAAGATTCTCATTATCTCAATCAGCCATTAGCCCCAAACTAGACGTTCTGTCTTTTTTTTTTTTTTTTTTTTAACCAAAACTGTGTATCTCGCTGATTAGAAAGAGCAGCTCTGGCCACATCTGTTGGGTGCCCTGTCTTCAGCTGGCACTGATCATGAACTTGTGTGCCAGTGGCCGGGTCTCCTTTACGCCGACTGCCATGGGGTGCGTAATGGTGGGTTCCAGAGGAGGGAAGCTCTGTGACAGCCCTGCCTTCCCAGGGTGTCAGCCCACCATGATTCTGACCTTCCCATACCAATAAGCTTCCCCAGGTGCAACGGAGGTTCAAAGGCACATGGTGAGTATCCAGGGACACAGACTTTGGAGTACTGTCCCCCAGATTTGTCTCCTTACTCCTATTCGGTGCTATTTCCTATACTCCACACAGAAGATGACCAAGCCGACAACTCCAACCTTGACTAACAAACCTAGTCCCTGTGCACCAAGATACGGCCGCGAGAATAGTGAAATATCACAACAACCTAAATATTAAACAAGAGGAAATGGCAATATATCTATGTAGATACGAGGTGGTAGCATGTAACTGTGGAAAGTTTGTCAAACTACTGTTAAGCAAACAAGTAGGTTAGGACCCCAACCTGCACCCGAAGACTCCCAGAAAACAACCCTGAACAATGGACCACATGATAATCTCCAGGTAATCTCCAGATGCTAGGATTATAGGTGACCTTTTCTTTCTTCCTGTCTGCCTACATCTGCCAACGCAAACACAGATTACAAAATAAACAGCAAAATCTCCTATCTCTTGACACAAGGTGTCACGTTCCAAATTGAAACCGTCTCACAAGAAATCTCTCCTGTTTTATTATAGGCATCTTGTTCCCAGGCTCACTATATATTCCAAACCCTGATGCCTCCTTGTAGCGGGGCCAGGTGAAAGCCCATCCTCATGGAGGTAATGCCCGGGTCCTCATGCCAGTCTAGAGAGCAGCATTTCGGCTCCAAGGCCTTCCTTGTCTCTCCACTGAGTTTCCTGGGCTAGGCTCCGCCCTCCACATGCTACTCACTGGCCCGCCAACTCCAGAGTGTGATATCAGAAGACAAATAATCAATGAAAGCTTGTCATCCATCTGCCAACATATGTCCTTACAATACTAAATATACTCTTTTGGATACCATTTTTGCCTCACCAACTGGCAAGCTTTTCCAAAATGATAAGGCCTCCGTGTTGGCACTCCTACACTTCTAGAGAAATATACTTTGATAGTGTTGATAGGACCTTTCTCGACAACAGCTCAGCAATACGTACCAAGATCTTAAAAATGTGTGTGAGCACTGATCCATTTCTCAAGGAAATAGTGTGCTTGGGAACATGCACAAAGGTTTAGCTTCCAGAACATTAGTCATGATATTGTCTATAACAATGATTGAGAACAACCTTAATGTCCACAGACAGCAAGACTGTTAAATCATGGTTTATCCATGCGCACTCATTAAAACACTGTGTAGAAATGAGAAGCATGTTCTAACGACCTGATAAGGTGTTCACAACAAGAAAAAACATTCACATATCCATATACAAAATAAATACAGTTATAGATATACATACATATTATATGTAGATATAGACATGTAAGTAATTGCAAAAAAACCAGCATTTCATCTCTAAGTGATGATATTACAGGATGATTTTTAAATTTTGTATACTTTTCTGTATTTTTTTAGTTTTCCTACAAAGCACATGTATTACCCCTGTAATAGGTTTTGGGGTGGTTTAATATCCCACTTTTCCTCCTCACATTTGAAATTGCTTTCATCCTAAAATAGTCCCTAGCTGATTAAAGCAGATGGGATACACTCTTGTGTTCTAAATCATACCCCTGGTCCTCCCCCGTCTACCACCGTCAATGCCTACTCCCTGACTTGCCCTTTGAGAGCCCTGTTGGAAAGGCACTGGCTCCAGCCCCTCCAGCTCCACTGCACTGTCTAAAGGGCTGGAACATGCCAGGAGAACCACTGCCTTGGGGCTACCACCACCACATTCAAGGTAGGCTCCCACCTTTCCTCTCCAGCCACTGAACCCTGGCTGAAAGCCGTGGAGCCGGGGTCTCGGGACTTGTCTCAGGATCCAAGGAGGGATTGCTGCTCAGCAGACTGTGACAACAGTGACATACTCTGGGGACCAGGAGAAGGGAAGGAAGCAGAAGAGGCCAGGAAAGAGCAGCATGCCGAACACTCACACAGGAAACTCTTGGGTGCCATGTTTATGCGAGTTGAGCCACTCTCATGGCCTCCAGAGTGGGAGCCCCTCAGAGTGGGAGCCCCCCGGGCCCACCCATGCTGCCACAGCCTCAAACAAAGCCTGGGACCCCGCTCTCAGCCCAGCAAGCTTCCACATACTCACATTCTCAGGAGTTTCTTTGTTTGCTTTCTGCCTCCGGAGATCTGCCCTAATGAACGCTGAGGTCAAGAGATTGAGAAAGAACAACAAAGACACAGAATTAACAAGAGACCAATGATGAAGTTCACCCAAGAGAGGGAGTCCTCTGAAGGGTCACAGGTATCTCAGACCTATAGATATCCCAGGGAGATGGAGGGTCCCCCCACCAACTTGACAGAGCCTGGGGATCACTGATGTGCCTGACAGGCGGAAGCCAACGATGACCTAGGCCTTCATTTATATATCCGTTATATTCGCCAGGGAGTTTGCACATGTTGTGCTAATCCTTACAACAACTCCCATTTTATAGCTTAAGAAAGCGAGCCTTCCAGAAGTTGGTCCACTTGTCCAAGGTCAAACAGCTATGAAGGTCAGTGTCACAGTCTTGGATGCAAACAAGGGTCTTTTGGCACCAAATTCCAGGCTCATTCTATCAAAACATGCTACTGCCCCTCAAACACATTTCTTAATAAGCCTTCCCCTCTGCCTCTCTACAAGTGTACCCCCGATCTGTATGATCAATCAAAACACTGAGGTCTCAAATCACCAACAGCCTAAGCCCATGAGCAGCCTAAGCACCATCTTGTCTTAAGGCCCCAACTCACCAGTGAGGGCTGCTCCAAGGGTGAGGAACACACAGAGAAAGATGTTCCCAGGCATGGTTCCATAGTTGTCAATAATCTGGCCCTGGGAGATGGTGAAGATGATCCCGAACACCTGGAAAGGCACAAAGAAGACTGGAAACATGGGCCTGGCCAACTAGCCCACGGGAGCACCGAGCTATCATGATACAATGCCAGCGGCAGCCAAGTCAAGTAGGGAAAAAAAGAGCCACTGTTTTGGGGCCACCACCAAATAAGAGTCCTACCTGGGCAGATACATTCAGGAGGCCAGACGATATGCCTTCTGATTCTGGGTATGTCAACTCCACAGCAAACTCAAATCCCAGCGGGAGGTAGCCAGTCATGAAGAAGCTGAAGGCCAGATCACAGAAACAAGATGGTGGAGAACTTCAAGAACAAGAAGGATAGGGAGCCCCCCCCCCCTTAGAACTCCTTTTCCTGCTTTGTTTCTGGTCACCAAGATATTCCAGGCCATTCCTCTGGTGACCAAGGAAAGAGATACCCCTGCAGGTCAAGAAGAAGTTCCTATGGAGGCTTCATGTTCAGGAGCCCCCCGGGTGTCCCCTGCTTCTTCTATGCCCAACCATCAATTACTGTCAACATTGGCAGAAGGGATGGGGATGCCGGTGGTGTTCAGCCCTCGGCTGAGAAATTCTGTGTCATGGGTCCGCAGGCCCTGTGCTGGCAGTGGGAATTCCCTGGACACTGAACAACATCTCTGTGCTCTCTGGGACCTGGAAGGAGGATCTCAGTGTCCTTTTTCCCTCTGGAGAGTCACCAGCTGAGAAGGACTGAGTATCTGTGTATCCCTGTCTCTGCCTTCCTCTCTCTCTCACACACACTCATGTAGTGCCCACAGGAAAATAAGGGGGATGTGCGGCTAAGCAGAGACCCCCACGGAAGGTGTGCTGTTTCCTGCGCTTTCTCATACAACAGGTCCAGAAAGTTCCAACTCTAATTTTCTTACATCTGTACCACACTTTGGACCACTTTCACACTTATTTCTCTCTATCTCTTTGCAACAACTCTACAAGACAGGCCACTCTTATCTTCATTTACAGATGTGGAAACTGAGGCTCAGGGCAGTTAGGCGATGCACCTGTCATCTAAAGGTCAGCAGTGGAACTGGGACCAAGACCCAGACTTCCTGATTCCTAGACCTGTGCACTTTTTCTGCCCACCCCACTGTCCCAGGAAGAGCTACAAGAGACTCTAAACATTTCCTAGACTCTCTGAGTTCTGTGAAGGACAGATTCCATCCCAACAGCATGGAAGCCCCGGGCAGCCTTTTGAAGTGTTGCAAGTAAACAAGACCTCTGGCCACAATTTCCACATCTCCAGAGATCAATGAGAAGGCAGAAAAGGGATGACTGTTGCTTCCAAGGATGCTGGCAGCACTAGGAGTCACAGGATGCCACTTTCCTGCTGGACAGGTCAGAGGTCACACTTACCCCATTGTGCCAGCAGTGATGAACACTACCCACAGGTATCCCAGGTTCAAGGTCAATGTGTACACCACCATGCCCACTACCGTCATGATGTAGACCACCAGGGTTGTCTCTCTAAAAGCAGAGACAAAGAAGTTGACTCATTGGCTTCTGACTATAACAGGATCATTTATTCCTTCATTATACAAGTATTGTTTGGGCACCTGCTATGTGTCAAGCCCCCTGCTACGACCTGGGACATCAGTTCTCACAGAACTTTCTGTCCATAAAGTTGATGGACACTGAACCAATGATCACACAAATAGTTATTTAAATGCACTATGGCCAGTGCTGCAAAGGGGAAGCCCAGGAGAGGATGAAGCCCTCTTGATACATGTGTGTGTTTGACTCCCACAGAACCTTCTCAACAATATCATGCTGCACCCCAAGCAAGAAGGGCACAACCCTCTCCTTTCCTCGTCCTCCACCAAAACAACCAAACAAACCCAAAACCACAGAACGAACATCAGCTCCAGTCAGGCAGCAGTGGCGTGCGGGATGAGCTCAGAAGCCACCTCCTCCTGCTGGTCTGCTTTGCCCCAAGACCCCATGGCTGTGGCGGGCAGTGAGCTGAGTTTTTAGATTCTCTGTCATCTCGAACTTCCTCCTGCCAATGGCGCAGATTTTTTGCCGAACCCGAACTGCTTGGCTCCAAACAGCAGAAACTAAGCAAGAACATTCTCTAGCCCTGAACTAAGTGCTCGAGTCCAAAGCCCAAGTGGGAAAGCTCTGCCCACTCCCCATGACATTCCCCTTTACCAGTCCCCTCAGAAGGACCATCAGCAGCCTGCTGCTTTCTGTCTGGGGTTTGCCCTGCTTGCGCCCCTCCCTACATTTCTCCTCCCACGTTGCCCACTCGTGACTCTGCCGCAGCCCCACCCCTGCCACCGGACCTATGCTCCTCTCCCTGCCCTGCTGATGGCAGGCTGTGGGCTCCGCCATCCCCCTGCCTACCTTCCCACGAAATGAGCGCTCAGACACTGAAAGCCAAAAGCCCTCACTCATTCCCCCTGAAACCAGAAACACAGTGGGGGCGCCAGTAGATGTATACTTTGGTTATATCAAACTAATCCCGCATTTTTTGGATGCCAGGAATTCTGTTAAGTGCTTCGCGTGCATTTATTGTCTCACTCGAGCCTGACAAAAGCCCCACAAGAAATGTACGACTACCCTAATTTTGCAAATGAGGAAACTGAGGCGCAGACCCCTTAGGTTAATTCAGAGTCACCCACTGAGTAAATGCAGAGCTGGGATTTGGACCCAGCCCTGGGATCTGAAACCTACGCTGCTCTTTCTACTGCTGGACACGGGACCTGATACATTAACACACTTAGACACACTACGAGGTTGCCTCTTTGGAAAAGCTCAAGGCCAGAGGCTACAAAGGAAGCCCCTCCCACTTGGGGCTTCAAAGCAGCTGCTGAGGGCAGAGGGGCATCCACATTCTCCACCCTGCACCTGCGTCTGGTTCCACCCACCCCACAGCAGACAACTTCATGGATACCCGTTTCTTCTCCCGGCCATACAAGCTCCCCTCTTGCCGAGTTTGCTTAACTACAGCTTTGTTTTAAACCACTGACCCATTTAGAAAAACTATAAGTAGTCCCAGCATCAAATAACAAGATGTGACCTGCCCAATTTCGAGCCACCATGTCAAACGGGTCAAATCTGGGAGCCTTCAGGGAGAAGAGAATGGGCACCGAAATGCCCCGATCACAGAGCATCTTTCTCTGCCTGGGTCATAGCGCAGGGTGAAGAGGATCTCACACTGATGGCAGGAGCTGGACATCAGGGACACTAGCAAACGGTCCTGTCTACATCCTGAAGTGTACCCTCAGCCCTTTCCCTGTATTTTCTAGTTCTTCTCAGTCATCTGGCTGCACATCCCAGCCCCACCACCGTTCCAATCCCTTCCTTCTCCTGCCATAGATTGAGCCCCGGGAAGAGGGACACTGCTGTTCACTGGTTTTGGGGGGTGGCCAGTCCTCACTGCCCTCGGGCCGGGCTGAAGCAAGCCACTGACAGATGGCAGAGACGAGACGGCAGCCAGGCGCCCCCAGCAGTCATTAAGCCAAGTCAGGCTCCACGTCGCATTCAGCCAGGTGGCCACATCCCCAGAGATGACCTCAACTGCCCTTTGTCTGGGACAGCCAGAGCCCGACCTGGTCTGACCAGAGCCTCACAGAAGCCTCACAGAGAACAGGTCTGCCACTGTCTGTCGCCTCCAGACACGGGGAGCTTTGGAGGCCTCGACAAAGCAGCCACCCTGCCCCAGGGTAGGACAACCCTGGCAGCTCCCCAGCTGACCCACACTAATCAAGCACCCAGTGTATAAACAGCACTGGAAAGGAGCAACAAGAAGGGAAGGGTGTCAGGTCTCCATTCTCCAGAGCCTTTCCTCTAAGCCTAGCACTGGGTGGGTTGCTTTTTACAAAGGCGGTTTCCCCCACTGAACTGGCAGCCATGAGGATGGGGCCCAGGAATCTATTTTTAATAAGCATCCTGGATGAGCCTGCCGTTCACTAAACTCTTAGAAAGGCTGCTCGGGGCTCCTGGAAACACGCTGGGCATTCAGGCCCCAATCCAGGCCCCAATCAGGTATTTCCGAAGGAGGTATAGGGAGTAGCAAGATGACACGGTGTAATCCAGAGGAAGCCCATCCACCTTGCTTAACCTCTGGGAGCCAGGGGAACGGGACAGGGCATCACTTCCTCATCACCATTCTTTGGGGTTTCCATTAACTTTGCAACTGCTGGTAGTTTTCTACCTTCATTTTCATTTCTCCCTCGTCTGCCCCTTTCGCAAACTACGGGGGCGGGGGGGGGATGGGGAAAGAGTACTGGGCTAGGCCTCACGTCCTCCATCTCTGATTTTATCAGGATCCCCCACGGAACAGGTACTATATCCCTCATTTAATAAATGGAGAAACTGAGGCTTAGAGAAGATAAATGTGAACCGCTCGACCACTGAGACCCCCAGCTGTTGCACCCAGCCCTTTGGAGCCAAATTGCTGAGGAATGTGTCATTTCAAAACAGGGGTCCCCAACTGTCAGTCCAAGAGGAGGACACTTACTTGTAGGTTTTGGACCTATCCAGCCAGATGCCTGAGATCACGGCCCCAAGCATTCCCGCAATGACGATGGTCAGGCCGATTCTTCCAGCATTCACTTCTTCCCCCTGGGAAAACCACAGGCCCCGTGATCACCCATGAATGGAACAAGACACCAGACAAAGCACAGTCAGCAGGAGGTGATAGGGAAAGAAAGGCAAGTAACTCAGGCTCCATTTGAGCTGATTCTCTGAACGTACCATGGCAAGGTGACCGAACTGTCCCAGAGACACTCTGAAGTAGATCTTTTTAAATTTAATGTTTATGGCAATCCTTTTATCTTATTTATCATTATTCCCATTTCACAAACGGGGAGACCGAAATACATATATCCAAATATTCGTGCTTAGTGTTTTTTTTTTTAATTTTTAAGCTATTAGTGCCAAAAAGAATAGGAAAATGACAGTTACATAATCTCATTTGCTTCTCAAAACTCCCCACTCTGAGGTTAGAAATCAATAGTCTGCGCTTTACAGATGGAAAAAAAAAAAAAACAAAATAAAACAAGGCACAGTGAGATGAACCTGCTAGCAGGAGGTCGTGAGGCATTTATTAAGAACAGAGCTAGGATCTGAACTCAGATCTGTCAAACTCCAAAATGGGAACACATTAGCCACAGTGGTCTACCACCTCTGCAAGTATGAAACCCCTGTCCTTTTTTTTTTAAAGATTTTATTTATTTATTTGACAGAGAGAGATCACAGTAGGCAGAGAGACAGGCAGAGAGAGAGGGGAAAGCAGGCTCCCTGCTGAGCAGAGAGCTCGATGCGGGGCTCGATTCCAGGACCCTGAGATCATGACCTGACCTGAAGGCAGAGGCTTAACCAACTGAGCCACCCAGGTACCCTGAGACCCCTGTCGTTTCAAAAGGGGGTTGGACCTGGGATTCCCAACTCGATGACACACAGTATCCCACTCCTAGGATTCAGCTCTTGCTGGTTCTGAAAACATTTAAGAAATGCTTTCAGAGATGCCTGGGTGGCTCAGTTGGCTAAGTGTCTGCCTCTGGCTCAGAGCATGATTCTAGGGTCCTGGGATCGAGTCCCATAGTCGGGATCCTTGCTCAGCGGGGAGCCTGCTTCTCCCTCTGCCTCTGCCCCTCTCCCTGCTCGTGTGCACTCTTCCTCTTCTCTCTTTGACAAATAAATAAAATATTTTAAAAAAAAGAAGAAGAAGAAATGCTTTCAGTTTAGCAACCAAGAGTTCAAAATTAAACTCTGCCCCATTTTACAAATTAAATTTCATACATGATCTGTATGTCTGTACGTTTACCTACTGTACAGCTAGGTGCCATGCCATGTGCTTTACATACATAAGAACACATGAACATACATACATGGGCACACATACATAGTATTAGTTTCTAATGCTAAAAAATAATCTTTCAATAAGTAACTATGTTTCTTTTGCAGAAAGGAGAATGAGAGTTCAGAGAGGCTAACCAGCCTGTCACACCATTTAGAGCCACCAGAGCTAGGGCTGAGAACCAGGGCCATCTCCCTCCAAATCCCATAAGCACAGCACCATATGACACTGTCTACAATGGCGAGGGCAGGGTGCAAGGGGGACTAGAGTTAACCACTGCCCCAGCTCCTGCCGAGATGGACAGAATTCTCACTCTCTTCAGCGTGCTCAGGGGACTACCTTACCGGGTAGTGCAAGATCACCATGCGATTCAGCAGCGTGGACAAGGCATAAAAAGCACCAGCATTCAGACCTGAAAGGAGGAGGGAGACACACAGCATTAGGGGCAGGCTTCTGCTGGACCATTGATAACATCTCCCCCTGGCAGGTAGGCAGGTCAGAAGTCCTCAGCTTCATTGCCATTATGAGTGGTGTCCCCAGAAACTAGGAGGCTACTCAAGACTCCAAAACAACCCAAAGTAACTATTTTAACCATTTCTCAGCCCACACCACTGCCCGCAGATCCCTTTAACCCTGCCCTGGAAACACAGGCGCTAGAAATATTACTCCCAGGTCAGAACCATCTACATTCCTCTCAAGCATTGACTTATTGACCTACGGGGTCAGCAGAACCACTGGACACCTTCCATCTCCCCCTGATGATCTGTCCCTGCTCCAGACTGCTCCAGGCCTCTGACCCGTGACATCACTCCTTCTGTGAGTGGTTTCTCTTTTCTGCCCCCATTCTTTCTTCAGCTTTCTTTTCGGCCCAATGTCACACAAAATCTCATATCTGAAACCAGAAAGGACCCTAAAGAGCATTGAGAGGACTCTCCTAACTCATCAATTCATCCAATGGATAAAAGGAACACCTAGAATATACCGTAAGAATCCACAAGGCCATTTGTGCAAAGCTGTAGTAGCTTTGACGAGACTGAAACTGACCCAATGGTGATGGTGATAATGATGATGATGGTGATGGTGGGGAGAGTGGAGAGGAGGGTGGCAGTAGCACATATTTATGTGCTAGATACTGTTTAAGTATCTTATAATCCTTATAGCACGGTAGCTAATATTATCATCCCCATTTTACAGATGAGGAAAATGCACACAGTTTTATCTATTTATTTTTTAAGCTTTTTAAAAAATTTATTTGACAGACAGAGATCACAAGTAGGCAGAGAGGCAGGCAGAGAAAGGAGGAAGCAGGCTCCTCGCTGAGGGAGCCCGATGCGGGGCTCCATCCCAGGACCCGAGATCATGACCTGAGCTGAAGGCAGAGGCTTTAACCCACTGAGCCACCCAGGCGCCCCATGCACACAGTTTTAAAACAAATACAGAAAGTCACTTTATAATGCTCACCAGGGGTCTTAATTTTAACTAATTTTGAGGCTCACAAGACCATCACTGGTACACTTGACATCAGATGCCCTAGAAGACTCTAAGTAACAGGACACAGCTCACGAGCAGGGCAGCCTCAGGGGTTCCACTTCCACGAAGCCCAGAACACGGAGCCATCTAGAAGCCATCCTCTTTGGTCCTACAGTGATGGCACAGGCACAGGGAAATGCGGGCATGGCAGCCACCATGGTTTAACACCTTTGCAGGAGCCACTATTGCTGGTGGCACCTCCACAGGCATAGCTTCGGGGCCCCAGAGAGGACAGGCCAGTGAAAAGAGTCAGCATACTCAGAGAAGCACAACGAATGGCCTCCTAGCAGATATGAAAAGGTCCCCCAGTCCAGAGAGTCATTTTTATCACGAGGTCATTTTTATCATATGCGATGTTGCCTAAGTGCAGTTCACTTACTCCCTTTATCAGGTTCCCAGAGGAATGAGACACCAAGTTAAGTGCAGAAGAGTTTAAAAATGCAGATACCTGGGCTCTACCCTGGATCTACTAAATCTGATTTTCTTGGAATAGAGCTTGGAATCTGTAATTTAAAAATAACAACAGGCATCTGGGTGGCTCAGTCAGTTGAGCATCAGAATCATGATTTTGGCTCAGGTCACTATCTCTAGGTCATGAGATCGAGCCCTGTGTTGGGCTCCGTGCTCAGTGGGAAGTCCCCTTGTCCCTGTTGCTCCCCCTCTGCTCCTCCCCCATCGCTCACTCACATACTCTCTCTGTCTCTATCTTAAATAAGTAAGGGGCGCCTGGCTGGCTCAGTGGGTTAAGCCTCTGCCTTTGGCTCAGGTCCTGATCCCAGGGTTCTGGGATTAAGTCCTGCATCGGGCTCTGCTCAGCAGGGAGGCTGCTTCCCCCTCTCTCTCTGCCTGCTTGTGATCTCTCTGTCAAATAAATAAATAAAATCTTTTTAAAAATTAAATAAGTAAAACCTAAAATAATAATAATAATAAAAATAACAACAGGGGTGCCCGGATGGCTCAGTCGGTGAAGTGTCTGACTTGATCTCAGCTCAGGTCTTGATCTGAGGGTCCTGAGTTCAAGCCATGCACTGGGCTCCATGCTGGGTGTAGAGCCCACTCAACAACAACAACAGCCCTAGCCATTTCTTTTTTTTTTTTTTAAGATTTTATTTATTTATTTGACAGACAAAGATCACAAGTAGGCAGAGAGGCAGGCAGAGAGAGGAGGAAGCAGGCAGAGAGAGGAGGAAGCAGGCTCCCTGCGGAGCAGAGAGCCTGATGTGGAGCTCGATCCCAGGACCCTGGGATCATGACCTGAGCCGAAGGCAGAGGCTTTAACCCACTGAGCCACCCAGGCGCCCCAGCCCTAGCCATTTCTTAGACTCAGTAGAGTTCATAAATAAATGACCTTGGGAATCCGGAAGATACAAGACTAGGCCCAGGCTCCCGGGTTAACATGGCGGCAACTGGTATGAGAAGGGGCTTCAAGACCATGAGAATGACCCTACGTTAGAGCTGCTCAATGCTGCTGCAAACCAGAATCACCTGGAATGTCTTTTAAGAGAAGATTCCCAGGCCCCCACCCAGACTTTCTGAAACTGAATTTCTAGAAGAAAGGCAGGGAAATTCAGGCATGCACTCAACCAAGCACCCCAGGCGATTCTGTCATCAGACAAGCTTGGGAAACACTGATCCCAGATTCTATCCCTGGGTTCTGGATACTCTGTGTTCATATCCCTTGGGCCCTTCATGGACTTGTAGTAAACCCTCGTTTTAAAGGGCCAGCCTCACCTCAGCAAAGCTCCAGGGAATCACAAGAAGGATATTATGCTTACTCTCAAGCAGGATCTGAGAGGAAGCACAATCACCCTCCCTAAACCCATGGGGGAGTAGGCAGTAGTAAAGCCCTTGAAAGCCCCCAAGGGAAGGTGATAATCTTCCAGTGTTGGGCTCTGAGTTTGGATGCCCAGCACTGAAAGATTATTCAGAACGGTAGCTGAAGGCAAGGCTGGGGGACAACATGGAAAAGTGTTCCCTTTGAGGACATTCTCTAGAAGAGAAGCCTTTTCAATGAACTTTTTTCAACATGGCAATTATTGTGCCATTGATGATAGGGCAGTAGAGGAGGCCATGTGAAAGCAAGGCCTAGGGACTCAAGGAGAAGGTAGCCAAGGAAAGGTTATTCTCTTGTGCCCACCTCTGCTGATACAAATCCTAAGACCTGCTAGGCCCCCAGACTGGCAGACCTGTAGAGAGTATGGTTCCAGCCCTGGGTCTCCCTGCATTACTAAACCTGGAGAAGAGGATGGGGAGTGGTATTTTACTAGAGAAAAAGGCAGTTTTTTTTATTCCTGTGATTTCAGTAATATCAAACACAAAACCCATCTCTGCCTCCTCCTCTCTAAGCTGGGCTGCCAGATTTAGGGAAAAAAAACAAAAACAAAAACAACACATCCAGTTATAATTTGAATTTCAGGTAATACTTTTTCAGCATAAATATGCCCCAAATACTCCATGGGACATGTTTATGCTGAAAAGAATGTGCTGTTTACCTGAAATTCAATTTAGTTGGGCAGCCTTTATTATATCTCTCAAACCTACCTCTAAGGGTATGACCAGAGGTCTACAAGAAAAAGCCCCTGAAATTCCTCCAAAGCCCTCACAAGGCTCTACTCTGGGTAGCTGACTCAGCAGCTTGGAGAAGACTTGGAAAGCCACTAGAAAGACAGTACCGGACATCCCACCAGCTACTTGGGAGCTAATCCCTACCTGGTGAAATGCGGTTCAGGCCAATGAAAGAAAGTAGGAAATCAAGTTCACCAACACAACAGCAATGTGGATTCACGCAGTATCTATTTGCAATTGCTTTAGAAGCTTTCATTTCCATTCAGAGCACTCCAATGGGAACCAAACTTGATTCTTATTTTCAGAGATTTTTATTTCATGGGCACAGGATGGGTGAAGGAGGTACATTCAGTAATTTGGTAGAGCAGACATTAAAACTCAGACTCCCTATTCCTTACGTGCCAACTCTGAATTCACCACTCCAGCATTCAAGGCTCTTACCCCAAGACATGTTCACCCACGTCCAGCAAATGTGCCCATGAAATGCTATCATCGGCTCTATTCAAGCCACATGCTCTTAAGTGCATGTAATTCAGAGAAAAATATGAACATCAAATGTACAATATAAAAAAGTATGGACCATTTCCTTTTTCAAAGCCCAACCTGAAACTACAGGAGGGGTGGGGGGACACTCGGGAGAGCTCCAAAGCATCTAGGTGAATTTATAGAGGGTTTTGTTTTGTTTGTAATTTGGAGCAAAGATTTATTTTGGAGGAGTGATTCTCGGGTGGACTGAGTCCCAAACACTGCCTTTACATGACCTCTGAGCCTTAGAGAGACACTAAAGTCAAGACCCCATTGTTTCCAAATCCCAGAGATGGCTGGTCAATATAAGTTGATCCTGTTTCAAAAACCCCAGAACTCTAGATCTGCATCTTAGGAGAAGGCAATTCCCAGGCAACTGGTTGGAGGATTTAATCTGAAGAAGGAAATAACTCCCCTAGGTAAACCCAAGGACCACTGAGACAAGTGGGGCTAAAAGAGCTCTGGCTTTGTCTCTAAGATGTTCCTTTCTCCATAAGGACACAAAAATGTCATGGTGGTGAGGAAGATAGGCTTTGGCATCAGACAGACAGAAGTTTAAATCCAAGCTCTGTTGCTTGCTAGCTGTCCAGTTGTGGGCAAGGAACTAAACAGAGCCTTGGCGTCCTCATATATAAAATGGAATGGAGTTGAGAACCGATGTCATGGGTTTGTTTTGAAGATTAAATGTGATAATCTATGTAAAGCACTTAACATAGTGCCTGACACACAGTAATATCTCAATAAAATTCTTTCCAAATCTATTATTAAGCCCAAAAATCGTTTCCTTGTTGGTCAAAAGTTTAGTCACCAAGTCCAATTATCTATCATGGAAAAAGGCTTGCAGTTTTCTAACTATAATTAAATATATGCAAACATCCAGATTAGTTTAACTCTCTCTCACTGGAATAACTCCAGGCCTTTGATGGAAAAAAAAATAAAAAATAATAAATTCTATCTCTGCAATGGAGTCAAATGTTCCTAGAGACTCAGAAGCAAATTGTTTTTCTGGCTAGCACTATCCCAATTTAAATGACAATTTACTTTCACCCTTTCTCTTCTCACCTTCTGTGACTCCCATTATGCGTATGTTGGTTTGCGTGATGGTTTCCCACAGGTCTCAGGGCTCTGCTCATTTTTCTTCTTTATTCTTTCTGTTCCTCAGACAGGATAATTTCATGTGATCTATCTTCAATTTCAATGATTCTTTCTACTGCCAGCTCATATCTGATTTTGAGCCCTTCAATGAGTTTTTCATTTTAGTTAGCATACTTTCAATTCCAGAATTTCTATTTGGTTCTTTTTTATTCCTGTCTTTATCAATATTCTCTATTTGATTAAGACATTATTCTCCACCTTTTTTTTTTCATTCTTTAGGCATGGTTTCTTTAGTTCTTTGAACATTATTTATATTGTTGATTTATAATCTTTATTATGTCCAACATCTGGGCTTCCTTAGGAACAGTTTCTATTAAGTGCTTTTTTTCCCTTGTGTATGAGTCATACTTTCCTATTTCTTTGCATGTCTCATAATCTTTTGGTTAAGCTGGACGTTTTAAATACCATGTCAGCTCTGGAAATGAGATTCTCCTCCCTCCCTGGGATTTGTTGCTGTTGCTACTGTTTGCTTGGTGACTTTCCTGGACTAATTTTGTAAGGTTTGTATTCTTTGTCATGTGCAGCTGCTGAAGTTTCTTCTATATCAGTTTAGTGGTGAGGTAATGATTAGACAGAGATTTCCTTAAATACCTCAAACAAGTAAGTCTCCACCTTTGCCAAGACCTCCTCTATATGGGGTCTGAGGCTCTCCTTCAATGATCCAGCAGGCAGGTGTCAACTCTGCCTTAGCCTTCACTTCCTCCTTGCCCAGAGCCTCAAGGTCAGCCAGAGGTGAGAGTTTAGGGCTCATATGCATGTGGACTTTTATCTAGATTCCTAAGAATATGTCAGAGCTTTTCAAAGCTCCTATGACCATCTCATTCTCTAGATTTTTGTTTCAAGATTTTTGGTCAGCTCCCTGCTTACCTCAACTGGTTATTACTACCTTAGGCAGCTATAATGCTAAACGGTGATGATTTTCAACAAATGCCTTGGAAATAGTGCTTTTCCCACAGAGCAAGCTCTGAGTCAGGTTAAATAAAAGCAAGTCCTCTGAATGGGGCTCTTCTAGGGAACTGTCAGATATCAAATAACGACCTAGGAATGGGGTTTTGGGGGGAGCTCCAGAATTGTTTTGCCCCATCAAGTGGCTGTGAGGCTGCTGGTTCTCACAACTACCATGGCTGCTTGGCTGCTGGTTGTCAAGGCTACCACAAAGACTGGGAGAGGCGGATTGGAATAGGGCAAGTTAAAACACAAAGCTCACTGTTCTTGCCGTTATTCAGTCATTTTTCCCCCCTTGAATAAATGCCCCTTGGATTGTTGCAAACCTTTGTTCAAGAGTCCTGGAAATTTGATTCTGACAATGTTTGTCAGTGTACTTGTTGCTTTATGGAAGAACAGATTATCCAAGGTCCTCACTCCACCGCTCCAGAAGTGCTTCCCTATTTCCTGTGTTATCATTTAGCCAAATAGATGAATGTCCAGAAGTACAGTATTAAAACCACTCTGCCAAATTAAAGACCATATAAGCAACCAGCACTGCAAGAGCTGAAGAGGAAGAGTTGCTTTGCTTCCCTGCCTATACACTAGGATCATTGCCCACTTATCACCACTATCATCATTCTCACCCGTAAAAAAAATATTTATTAAGCACTCATCTGCCCTAGAATGCCAAGGTAAGCCTAAAATAACCTGATGTCAGATGCAATAAGATTTATGGTGTTCAAAAGTCAATGCACTTGAGATATTTAACTCAAGGAAAAGTAAAAGTTCTTAGAGCCATGCAATCCTGAATCTGAAAGGATCCCAAAGGACATGTGGCTTTACTATCCATCCATATAGCCTGATATTCTCCAAATATCCCCACTAAGTGATTGGTCCCATCTACACATGAGTGCATCCTACTGATGGACAACTCACATAACTTCTTTAATTGGACATCTTAAGTATTGGAAAGTCTGTCTGTATATTGTGGGTGAAGGCAGAGACATACTCAGAATGGAAAAGCTGGAGAGAAAGAGAAATGGAGACCTGAGACCTTGAAGACTAATCTGTTCATCCAACACTTTTCCAGGTTAGAGATCACTTATTTTTGTGAGTGCCTGAAAAATAGGTGTGCCACTCTCCTGTGGATGATACTTCCTCTTCTCTCATGCCTCTGCAGATAAACACTCTAATTTAGATAAAGAGCATGATGATAAGCCTAACATGAAACTCTGGCATAATTCAAAAGGGGTATAGGCATTAATTGTGTAGGCTTTGGAGTTAGGTAAACCTGTATTTGAATTCTGCCTCTGCCAATGCAAAGCTGTGTCTTCTTGAGCTAGTTACTTAGCCTGTCTTGAGTTTCAGTTTTCTCCTCTGTTAAATAGGGAAAACCATGGTACCGAACTCACATGGGCAGGATGAGAGTTAAATAAATAAAATCATACATGGAAAGTCTTGGCACATAGCAAATGCTATTGTTATAAAAACAACAACAACAAGGTTAAAGCCAACTGGGGTTTCACTAAGCATAAATTATGTCAAACCAACCTCGTTTCTTTTTTTCTAATGGTTACTAAGCATGTTACACAACTGTGTAACAAACTAACTGGTAGGGGTACCTGGGTGGCTCAGCTGGTTGAGTGTCTGACCCTTGGTTTCGGCTTAGGTCATGATCTGGGGGTCATGGGATCAAGCCCCATGTTGGGCTCGCTGCTCAGCAGGGAGTTTGCTCCCCTCTCCCTCTCCCTCTGCTCTTCTCCCCACTCGTGTACCTTCTCTCTCTTTCTCTCTCTCTCTCTCCCTCTCTAAAATAAATAAAATAAAATCTTTTTAAAAATTTTAATGCATAGTCAACTATATCTTACCAAAAGCCAAAAAGGGAAATAAAAGAGGGATACTGTCTTGTATTCAGGTAAAAAAGGAGTCAGTGTTACAAAATGACAGAGGATTGGTAGGGGACCAGTTTATGTGGCAAGACTCATATATGCATTCATTCATTCATTCATTCACTAAATAACTGTTAGAGTGTCCAATCCAGGCTGGCCACTGCTTGAGGAACTATAAAGATGAAAAACCATAAATCCCTACTCTTGGGACATTCACAGTCTAGGGGGAAGAGAGACCTGGAATTTTCTTTTAAATGGTAAGTGTTAAGATGCACCAGGAACAGCACAATAAAACAGGTAAAGGTCACCTTTATAGCAGTGATACTCAGATAAGACTTGAAGGATCAGGAGGCATTTGTCAAGGCAACTTGATTTGGGAGGGAATGCTTTTCTAGGTGAACTTTACAGAACATGCAAAGGCCTTAAGGCACAACTGACTCTTCTGGGTTGGCCCTGAGCAATAGCTTTGTATACACACTTGGGATTTGGAAAGAGTAAGACACACAGACACATCAGTTCTCTTGTCTCACATTACCAATTTAAATACACTCCTGGACACAAGTGTACCTTACCATAGGTGATGACAAGCAGCACAAAGTTGAGGTTTTTGAAGAGCCGGACAATGGAACTTAAGTACGATGCATCAGGGGACGCCAAGGCATAGCTCAGAGATTGGGCCCTGCTGGGGGGGTGTTTAGGCTTCTCCTTGAATACTGAAAGGAAAGAAACAGAGAGATCACTGCAAATCCCAATGGCCCTACCACCCCTGCAGAGCTAACACATGGATAGAGAAAAAGTTAAGACTCAAAAAGGAAATATTAATTCTTCAATTAAATCCGTCAGCCCCTCTTTCTTGAAGCTGTTTCTCACCACCTGTGGCTTTTTCATCATGGCCTCTGGATGACTGCACTCCCTAGGCCTCCCAGGCAACATCCGAGGGTCAAGGAATCCCATAATCAATTAGCAAATAACATACCACAGCACACTGAAAATAACATAGTAGTAATACATGGAAAGAGAGAAAGTGAGAAATTTGGGGGATTAGTGAGCCCAGTGAATGGCTTAGCGCCAGAGCTCCTCCCAAGGGGGAAGAGACTGTGTTGCCCCTGCTTAGCAGAGAGCCTGGCACATGGCAGCCAAGGAATATTCTCTGAATAAGTGCAAAGATCTTCTTCTGTTGGAAAAAACCTCAAGTCCTTTCCTAGTTTGTCAAATTCTGACTCTAACGTCTGCCTTGTGAAGAGACAAGAGAATTAACACATAGCTCTACAGTAGTGGTAGGAAGGACTGGGGAGAGACAGTGGGAAAACCATTCATTTTGTATTTGATTTCCAGCACAGCTGGTACAATCCATTTCATGGCATTGATCACTGTTCAGGTTCTGGGGGCAGACAAGTGTAATCACTTGTTTGGTTAAATTGCTTCCCCACCAAGATGGGTCCAGGCAAGCTCTATTAGCTTCTCCACACGCCATGAGAACACTC
The DNA here is from genome assembly GCA_004024625.1 of Mellivora capensis. NCBI lineage: Eukaryota > Metazoa > Chordata > Mammalia > Carnivora > Mustelidae > Mellivora > Mellivora capensis. The sequence continues at coordinate 10,473 of PISX010009210.1, read as the reverse complement.
CTGTAAGGTCAGTAGACTGTCTCTAGTTAGAGGAAGCTCTGGATGTGAGGTTTACTCTCTTAAAGATCAAAGGGGCTCCCTCACCCAGAAAACCTTCCAGCCCTAACTTCAGAGCCCTGCTTCTTCCTTCTCCAGAAATAGTCCCGGATTACTTCCTGGTGTTGGAAACCATTCATCCACTGTCTTGTCCATTCACCTCCCTTTGCATGAGGGGAAAGAAAGCAAGGCAAGAGGCTATTTCTCTTCCATTTCTCCAAGGGCCTGGAGAAACCACAAACCAGAATTCAGATCAGATTGTTCAGTTCTTTACTCAATTAGCCACTCTCTGGCTTGATAATAAAATGTCAAAATGTAGAAATGTCTTACCTTCGGGATTTCAAATGCAAAGAACCACGTGCTCATCTGCTACCAGCGCAGGCATTTGAAGCTGGGCACATTACAAGCTGAAACTTAAGGTCTGGTTGAGTAAGAGGGTCCCTGGGCGGACTACCTTTTCCTGCAGCCATCCACAGTCCCGTAGCTTCTCCCCTTCCCAGAAATAGCAAGTCCTCCACCCAACATATCCTGCCAGCTTCGAAAAGCCATCAGACTTTCTCATCTTGGAGCCCAGGGGGAGAGAATGACTCAGTAAGAACAGTAGAATGGGGTGCACGATCATAAAACAGGAGGTGGGGATGGCAGGGAAGAATGAGACCTTTACCATGTGAGGTGGAGTGTTAGGAAGAAAGCTGGTTAACCTTTAAAGGTGAATGACTAACTGAAAATTAAAAAGCCTCTACTATGCTGTTTCTGAATTTATCACAACACATATAATACCATTCAGATGATAAAAGAGGATATATAAATATATTAACCAATATCTTAATGATCAAATGCACATGCACATAAAATTAATAGTGGTTGTCTGAAATTGGTGGTGGGGATTAACTGGTACAGTCTAAGCTAATGGTTATTTCTTTTATTTTATTTATTTATTGAAGTAACCTCTACCCCCCAACATGGGGCTCAAACTCACAACCCTGGGATCAAGAGTCGCTTGCTCTACCAATTGAGCCAGCCAGGTACCCTGGCTATTTATTCTTTTCTTCATGCTTTTTCATATTGTCCAGATTTTTCCTAACCAACATGTATTCCTCTTATAGTTTAAAAAACAAAAAGCCTCAAAAAATGTGGTCCCCAGGTATTCTCAAATGAATCTATGAGAATATTAGTGTTTGTGGGTCAATTCTGTTTTAGTTTTGTTCCAGAAATTTAGATATGGAGTTACACAGGGTTAGGCGATCTCTGCCACTTACTAGCCTCCTATCTTGAATAATTTACTTAACTCCACTTAAGACTCATTTTCCTCTTTGTAGGAAAGAGGGGATTGATGGGATTGATGATGGGAATTTCCCTCAAGATTCAAGGAGATCAGGCATGCTTAGCACAGTGCCTGTGATATATATCATAAGCACTCAGTGGGGTTTCATCACAGGGATCAACAGCCTGCCCGTTAATTCCGGTGAGGTTTTATTAGGGAACTGGTTGATTACAATTAAATCCTTACTGAGCAGATAACAAAGTACACGAGATCAGCTAGCACTCTATTGGCTAAGACATTTGAAGACCACGACTAGAAGCCTGGCATCTAGTTTCTATAAATGTCTGTGGCATTCTAAAGTCATGTTCACAAGTCCCCACCCAAGTCAGCAGAACCTCCCTGCCTCCTGGCCCCCCATCAGTCTACTAAAGACCTTACCGATGATGACAAGGATGAAAAGCAGAGTAGCCACGCCTGCTATTATGTAAAACATGATGCTGATGTGGTAGGCAAGCTTGTCCCGGTCTTCGATGTTGGGTACCAAAACAGGAGGGACCAAGAACCCAATTGCAATTCCAAGCTATAGAAGACAGAGACAATCAATCACAGTTTCCGACAGCCAAGAGATGACAGCACAAACTTAAAGAGACTCCTGATAAGAAACGTAAACCCTAACTTCCAGGCCTCCTTAAAACCCCAACAGGGATTGGTCCCCCCTCTCAAAACACCAGAGAGATCTTTCATTTCATTGACAGCTCAACTCTTTTTATTGATTGACAACTCACCCCTGACCACCCTAACTATCGATACCTACTGGAAAACATTAGAGTTGGGGTTCTCAAGGCAGGCTGGCTCTTCTCTAGCTGCAGACTAATGAACAATGGTTCCCATACTTCAGTATCTCTATAGTAGAGTAAAACAATGTTGATTTTTTTTCCCACTGAATTTTTCATCTCACTGAATCCATTAACCTGGAGCAGAGAGACTGGCTGGCTGATGGAAAAGTTCTACACCCTACAACCCCAAGAACTTGCATTCAGTAGGAGATGAAAGCCTAAAATTGTTACCCCACTCACACATGTGAAAAAATAAGTTCATTGTGTAAATAACTCATAATTTACAAAGCATCTACAGTGTGAAGTCACATGTCACCACGTAAAGGTAGACTCACAGGACACAGGGACATGAAAACTGGCTATAAACATGCACACGCACACACCAGCGAATTAAAACATCTCATACCTGTCTCACAGCTCAAACTCCAGGGAACTGACAGGTAACATGACTCAGGCATTTCCAAGTTCCCAAATGCCTCAATTCAGTAATGGCTTACTGTGACGTAACTCCCCAAAGCCCTTCTGCCACACATACATACCAAGGCAGAAATTGGAAAACAGCCTGAGAAGTCAGGCAAGCCTCAAATTCCCAAAGTGAAGGAAGATGAGTTAATCTTTTAAGGTCCCACTTTTCCTTTACTGCACTTGAAAGGAACTGTGGGTAGAGGGCGTGTCATGCCACACTATAACAACGTCTGCTACACCTGTCTGTTGACCACCTTGATTGCTTTTCCAGCCTGTCGGTTACAACCACTTGGGATGGTGGTTCTCAGCGCTGGAACAGTGGCAAAAGTAATCATCAATAGGCTCGGTATAGGGTTCTTCCAAATTTGCCAATATATAATCAATAAATCAAACAGATCTTTAAACCATCTATTGTGTGAAAAGTACTCTGCTAGATATTTTACCAAGGTACCACGATGGATATGGCACAGTTCTCGCTTTCAAATAACTTTATAATCTAGTGGGGGCAGGGACTTTAAAACAAAGATACAAAAGAATAACACAAATGGGGTTATTTGTAGGTTGAAATCATAGGATGTTATTGTTTTGAAAGTTCCTTTGTCATCGTCTAGTACAGCTTGATTAATAGAGGGTCAAGTGGAAGTTCACTGAAGGTAAGCTCTAGGAGGTGAGTCACACAGGGTCATAGGAGTTCTAGCAGATTTGAGATAAGAAAACAGATCTCCTAGCTCCTCCAGCCAGGGCCTCCCCCACTGGGCCTGACAGGTCTCTCCAGTGCTAAGAGTCCTGAGAAAGGGCCAAGTGAAAAGACTTCTCCAGAAGAGAAGATATTTCATGTCCTTGGAGTTTTATCTGATCCTTGGTCACAACGATTTGCCAGAGTTAAGTCTAGTTTAAGTGCTGATCTCCAAGACTTTATGGGGTTAAAACCAGCCAAAGACAAAAGGACAAATACGATGGGCACAGTTGGAAAACAGGGCCCCCTGCAGGTTCTATCTGGCCTCCCATGTACTTCAGTGTTGGAGATCTAGGCATTCAACAGAACCCCAAAAGGTCCCTAGGTATTAAGGAGGACACGTATTGCATGGAGCACTGGGTGTGGTGCATAAACAATGAATCTTGGAACCCTGAAAAATTAAAATTAAATTTAAAAAAAAGAATGAGGGCAGATATGGGATATCATCCAAGGCTCTGTGATTCTTTCATTCCCCAAAGGACCCTGATACAGGAAATCCTAATACTCAAGTAATCTTCTGCCTTGAGAAAGAAGTCCCCCCAGTTGGTTCTACACTAGATGCCTGATTCCTCAGAGACTACGCTCCATTCTGTCTACACACGAGGCCTGAATGAGTGCTATTCCATCTCACCTACAACATGGAAGCCTTCACCAGACAGCAGGCTGAGGCAGTCAGCTGTAGGGGCCTGTGGTGACCCAGCCAGAGAGCAACACTGCCACAAGGTACCCTTTCTTCAGAAGGAAATTGACTTTGGAGGTACTTCCGTGGTCAGTATGGAAAACAAAAACATCTGGATTGGACTGTTAACTGCTGCCCCTTCTGTTTTTTTCAAGACATATTTGTTCCTTCTTCTTGAGATCTGTGTTCAGTTAGAGTTTTCAAGCTCTGCTCAGCTCCCAATTCCTCAATCTGTCCCCTGGCAGATGCTCAGTCATGTTGGCTAGCTGGACAGATGGAACACTGGTGGAAAAACCTTCTCTACGCAAAGCTGGCAATATCACACAGGTCTGCCCATGAGGGTCCCTGTTCTTTCTATAAACCACATTGGGATTCAGAGGGGTAAGGGGTAAATAAAATGGTTTACAGAGGAGGAGGTAGGGAGAAGGTAGGATGGCTGACTATTTCTTGAGCATCTACTATGTACTGTGTATCTAACAGCATTTATCTTTTTCATTTAACCCAAGAAATTTTACAATAAAGACAAAAATGAGAAACACTGATGGTTCATACCCTGCCTAAGGTCACATGGACAGCTAGCAGAAGAGCTGGCCCTCCTATACCAGTTCTGACTCCAGAACCTGAGCTAACCTCCCATCTCCTGTGAAAGTTGGTATGACACTAGTCAACATGGAAACCTAGGTTTTCACCCATTCAAGTTCTGTCATGAATTTTCTAGGACACCTCAAGGGTAAAAATCAGAGACCTGCAGCCCAAGTCAGTACAAGACTAACTCAAAGAGATGGGAGAATGCCATCCCAAGAGGGTGTGCCGGCACCTTTCCTGCGCTTACAAAAACAAGATCTGGGCCGTGAATGAAAAATGATTAAAAAAAATTGCTAACTGGTTTGATTGGTTTATGTCCTAGCATTTGTCCTAGTTTTATCATCCTCAACAAATTATTAGTCATGGGCAAAAAACACAATACATAGTCAAACCATCCAATCTTGGCTTTACAGGAACTTATGCTTTAAAAATTTGCTTTTCAGGGGCGCCTGGGTGGCTCAGTGGGTTAAAGCCTCTGCCTTCGGCTCGGGTCATGATCCCAGGGTCCTGGGATCGAGCCCCGCATCGGGCTCTCTGCTCGGCAGGGAGCCTGCTTCCTCCTCTCTCTCTGCCTGCCTCTCTGCCTGCTTGTGATCTCTGTCTGTCAAATAAATAAAATCTTTAAAAAAAATTGCTTTTCAAGTGGAATTAGGCTCTCGTCATTTCTACAGTACCCACAGCAGGATTGGCCAACGTTCCCTGAAAAGGCCACCAGCCTTGTCCCCCCTGTGATCTTGCAGGTCTGGGATTCATCCTGAGTACCTGTATTGTCATATGTAGGCAATCCTTGTCACCCATCAAGGGAGCTTGGGTGACAGTTTGGGCATGGGTGTCCTAATGGCTTCCATGTGGCTCTGCTGGCAGACATTTTCCACTCTGCAGCCAGCGATACTGGCAAAAGATGATTGGATTATGTCCTTCCTCTACCTAAAACCTTGCAGTGTCTTCCACTTGCTTTTAAATTAGGTAAAAACCTAATTACACCCACAAAGTTCTGCACTGGGGGTCATCTGCCCCGGCCAACTATTTGCTCCCTGAAACCCTGCCACACTGGTCTCCTTTCCGTCTTTCAAATATCCAAAGTGGTGTGTCTGGGTACCGCCTCCTGCTCAAGAGGGAGTCTGCTCCTGCTCATATGCATTCTCTCTCTCTCTAATAAATACATAAAATCTTTAAAAAAAATGTCCAAAGCACCTTCATGCCCAAGGACCACAGGGATTTTGCACCAGCTTCCTCTGACCAGACTAGAATGCCCTCCCTCCTCCGGTTCACCGAGTCAATGCAGACATCCTTCAGGCCTGAGCTCAAGCCACATTTGGTCAGGGAAGCTTTCTCTAGTGTCTCATTTGAGGTCAGGCCCCACCCAGGTAGTTTTATACTTGCATGGTTATTCAATTACCATATGTCTCCCCAACCAGACTGTAAGTACCAGGAGGGCAGGGCTTCCATTGATCTCTAGAGCCCAGCACGTGATACTGATCAGTAAAATGCACGGAGCTTTTCATGGAGGATCTCAATCTTCGAAACCACCCCAGAAAGAGAGGGGTGGGTGTCCCTCTGTCCCAGTTTTATAGACTATGAAAGGGAGGTACAGAAAAGTGACTTGCTCCGGGTCACACAGCTACGAAGTGGGAGAGCTTGAGTTTGAACACGCTCTGAATCCAGAGCCCACGAGTCTCATCACTGTGGTTCGCTTCACCCCAAAGAAGGCATTTAACAAAAACGCGATGAACACAGGATGAAAAGGCAGGCTGGGGTCCTCTGTGCTCACATCCCATTTTCTTTTTGCCCTTTCTGCAAACCCAAGGGTGACGTCTAAATGCCGTTGCAATACCAGTGGTCATGAGTCCTTCCAGAGCACATGTCACAGTCAAAACCACACCAGCACCGTCTGAGGGGCTTGGGGAACAGGAAAAAGCCATACTGTGTGTAATGCAGTCCTTGTCATTCTTGCTTACTCTGCACTTGGCAGAGCAAAAAGAAACCTGAGAAACGACCAGGCTGCCTCTAAGAGGGCAAGATTTCCAAATTTAATCCCTTTGCACAGGGCAAAGCATGCGTTATGTTGGCTCTAAGATCCACAGAACCACTATCGCCATCGCGGACCACAATGGGGCATTCAACAAAGCCCCGAGTCACCACTGAGTCAGAATCGTGGCACACAGCTGTCCTCCTAAATGTCGTGTGGCCATGAAGATACCCAAGCCATCAAATGAGGACCCTGGGACTTCCACAAAAGGCAGGAGTGGTGTCAACACCATGGTGAGGTCTTTGGTCCTAATGGTCCAGGGACAGACCACTGGTCCCCATCTGAATCCTTTGCTAGGGTCCTAGGCACCTCGTCCTCCTGTCCCTGGGCCATTGGTAAGATAGACACTGCTCCTCTTGACAGAAGGCAACCACCTCAGCAAACAAGTTCTCACTCACCCAACCCCCTCTTCTGCCCACTCCTCCCCTGGGGCATACCTGCCATCCAGACAGAGATAAGCCCACTCTGCGCCAGGGTTGGGCCATTCCTGGGCCATTGTCTCATTCTTTGGCACAGTCACCAGGTCAAGGCCGGGCATGTCTCTGGGATTTCAGGGCTCCCAGGAGCTGACTCCCTAGTGCCAAGGGCAAAAAATGTCCCCTAACTTGGTGGGCAGCTTTCCCTGCCACAGAGCCCTTGGCCTGGAAGTCTTATTTCAAACATGGTCTGCTTTTGACCTAATGGGCTCACTTACTCCTCAAAGAATTCACACCTATGTTGCATATATTTAAAAACAAACCCTTCGGGTTGCCTGGGTGGCTCAGTTGGTTGAGCAACTGCCTTCAGCTCAGGTCATGATCCCGGAGTCCCAGAATCGAGTCCCACATCGGGATTCCTGCTCAGCGCGGGGTCTGCTTCTCCCTCTGACCTTCCCCTCTCATGCTCTCTCTCTCTCTCTCTCTCTCTCTCAAATAAATAAGATCTTAAAAAAAAGAAAACCAGGGGCGCCTGGGTGGCTCAGTGGGTTAAAGCCTCTGCCTTCAGCTCAGGTCATGATCCCGGGGTCCTGGGATAGAGCCTCGCATCGCATCGGGCTCTCTGCTCAGCCGGGAGCCTGCTTTCCCCTCTCTCTCTGCCTGTCTCTCTGCCTACTTGTGATCTCTGTCTGTCAAATAAATAAATAAAAATCTTTAACAACAACAACAACAACAAAAACAAAAAACAAAAAGCCAAACCCTCACCTTTCCTCCTTTCAATCTCAATAGTCCTGGAAGACATCATCACTCTAATATAGTGGTTAGGGACTCAGGCTCTGGGATCAGAGAGATCAGAGTTCAAATCCCAGCTCTACCTGTTATTACATGTCTGACCATGGGAAGTGGATTTACCTCCTTGTGCTTGTTTTGTAATGCACAAAAGGAAGAGACCATTATCTAGTTACACTGTCTAGCTCTCGTGGTTGTTCTGGGGTCTACATGAGCTCCTTTGAGTGGACTGTGCAGCAGGAAACTTTGCACCAAGGGGTGGCTGCAGCCATGGCTCTCCCCTTACACCCTCTCACAGTAATGGCGGCCATGGGAAGCTCCCAGGCCTTGGAGGCATGGTCTGTTTAGGGCAATCAAACTGCACTCCCTGGTTCTCCTCATCTTCCCTCTCCAGCTCCTTCCTTCTTGTGGCTCTTTCTCCCTTCCCTCAGTCACCCCTGACCCTGCCCTCTCACACACACTCTGTCCACGAGCCTCCCAAGCCCTCCCTGGAGCCCTCTCTGAGCGGGTAACCCTGGGCTCTCCTCTACCGCCCTGTGCCACACACTCAGGTACCCGTTCCTCAGCACAGGGCTGGCCACTAAGCCCCTGTTGTTGGGGGGGGGGTCCCTCCAAGGAATCAGGCCTCTCAGAGGGAGGAAGGAAGTCCAAACCCCTCAGACTGCTGTTCTTGGCTTTCTTCACCTATTTTCAACTGTCTTTCCAGGCCCTTCTCCGCCCACTTCCTGCTGTGTCCCTGGTACTCCAGCCAGATTGGACTTAGACGAGTCACGATTCCAGTCTCTTCATGGTCTAGTTTCTACCTTTATGCAAGCAGCTTCCCCGCTTGGAAAGGCCTCCCTCTTTTAATGTTTCAGAGCCCATCTCAACATCAGCTCCTTTACTGGGTTTTCTTTGATTATCCTAGCGAGGAGAAATCTCCTTGCCCTGAACTCCTCTAATCCCTTGGTCTTCTGCCATTTTTCTGACTCTAGTCTGGTGCCTGGTAAACAGAGCAGGGGCTCGCTCAATAAATGGGTGTTGAATGAAGAGGCTTCAGCTAACTGGCATGTCAGGAACACCTCACTCCCCTTCCAGATTAGCCATGAGCCTGGACCTGGGAAAAGAAAGACGTTTCTGGAAATTGAAATGTAGACCAAGTTCTCAGAGAAAGTTTGCTATTTAAAACCAAGCCAAGCCAAACAAAACAAAAACGTGATTGAAGGCCCTTTTAAAATCACAGCCACGTGAAAGATACATTGGGGTTCAATCTAGATTTTCACACTCTTAAAGCCTATCAACCCACGTGAACAATCTGAAAGCACACGGCCCAATGCCGCCCCCAGGAGGGTATTTTTATATCATGAGTGACGAGATACACGTGCGAACCTACACATCTCTATGTACACTGGCAATGGTCTTACACTCTAAAAATTAACCCGAAGCTAAGGTCCACAGAGTACCACAGTTGAGGAAAAGTTAAACTACACAGGGGCGCCTGGGTGGTTCAGTCGGTTAAGCATCTGCCTTCGGCTCAGGTCATGATCCCCGGTCCTGGGATCCAGCCCTATATTGGGCTCCCTGCTCAGCAGAGAGCCCACTTCTCCCTCTCCCTCTGCTGCTCCCCCTGCTTGTTCTCTGTCTCTGTCTCTCTCTCTGTCAAATAAATAAATAAAATCTTCCAAAAAAAAAAATTCAACTACATAGACCAATGTCAGGAAATGTTACTACACAAAAGGTCATTTGAGTCCATGCAGAATTTATGGACACCAAAACATGCTAAAAATGCGGTAAGCCTGATTTCCATCCCATACCTAATTGTGCCCACACACTTCTGGGGCTGCGGGGCTCAACACAGGTGTCTTCGGCATGAACAGCACGGCGCCACTAACGCTTTGTCTCCTGGGACCACATACACATGGGGAATTAGGTGCAACTCGGGAGAGACTTCAACACTCATTGGCCATCCCCAGTATGTGCTGGTGTGGGCATTTAAACTCGGCAAAAATGCTTCTATGGAAACACACATTAGCACAGTCCAGTATGTTGCTTAAACATCTGTTTACACCTACGTCTGGGTAAAATGATGCAAACAGGGGCTCCAGGGTCCCACATGGAAGGTACTAGGCCAGGGGAAAGGCACTGGGCCGGAAAGACATCTTTGGACCTAAGGGGGTAGGCGCAGAAGAGGCATCCTGGCACTGAGTCTGCGGATGCCCCAGAGAAAAACAAGGAGAATGGGGTGGGTGCTGGGACATTGAAACACAAAAGCTGAACACCAGCTGAATTATGGAAGTGAGCCCCCGGCCACCTAGGAATACCGGGCAGCTCCTAGGAAGTGCCATGGCAAGCAATAATGTGCCTGCAAAGCCTGCTCATATGACTGTATTTTTGAAATCCCCAAATCCAAACCTTTGGCTTATTTTAAAAAGACCAACTCAGGATAGGAGGGAGCAGACCTTCAGGAACAAAAACAATCCTATTGATTTAGGAGAAAATCACTCACCAAGGGGGTTTATGGATTTAGAAGGCTAAGCTGAGGTCTCTAAGAACTGAGGAAGCAAGGTCACAGTGGTCACAGCTAGTCAACCCAAGACTTTCTTAGGGCTCCCGCCCCATTCACAGGGTCTGTCCTCAAATCTATGACTGTGCTGGGGGC
>PISX010009209.1:0-77001 GCA_004024625.1 Mellivora capensis | reverse complement strand
CCATAATACCCACCACCAGGCTCCCCCAACCTCCCACCCCCCGCCCCTTCAAAACCCTCAAGTTATTTTTCAGAGTCCATAGTCTCTCATGGTTCATCTCCCCCCCAATTTCCCTCAACAACCTTCTCCTCTCCATCTCCCCATGTCCTCCGTGTTATTTGTTATGCTCTGCAATTAATTCCTGCAGTCCATGAATATGGTATATCTTTCCTTTGTGTCATCTGTCAATGTCTTATAGTTTTTAGAGTATAGATCTTTCACTTTCTTGGGTCAATTTATTCCTAAGTATTTCATCCTTTTAGATAGAATTATAAATACGATTTTTATTATCTAATAATACTGAAATTTTTAGTATTAAAATTATTTTTATTTCTCTGATTCTTTTTGTTAGTGATAGAAATGCAACATATTTCTATATATTACTCTCATATTCTGTGACTTAACTGAATTCATTTTTTGGTTCTAGTAATTTTTTGGTGGCATCTTTAGGGTTTTCTATATATAATATCATATCATCTGCAAATAGTGGGCTTTACCTCTTCATTGCCAATTTGGATGCCTTTTATTTCTTTTGTTGTTGTCGTTTTATTTTTAGTAGGCTCCATGCCTAATGTGGGCCTTGAAATGATAACCCAGAGATCAAGAGTTGCACACTTTACCAACTGAGGCAGCTACACACTCCTTTGTCTATTGTTCTTAGGACTTCCAGCAATATGTTGAATAAAGTAGTGAGAGTGAATGTCCTTTTCTTGCTCCCAATATTGAAGCTTTGGAGGAAAAGCTCCACCACTGAGAATGATTTAGCTGTGGGTTTTTTGTATAAAACCTTTATTATGTTAAGATATGTTCCCCTCTAACCCTCCTTTTTGAGGGTTTTTATCATGAATGAATGCTCTATTTTGTCAAACTCTTTTTTCACATCTATTGAGATTATTATAGGTTTTGATCCTTTCTTTTCTTAATGTGATGTTTTACATTGAGTGATGTGCAAATATTGAACCACCTTTGCATCCCTTGAGCAAGTCCCAATTGATCATAGTGATAGTTTTTTTTTTTTTTATTTATTTGTCAGAGAGAGAGGGAGCGAGCGAGCACAGGCAGACAGAGTGGCAGGCAGAGGTAGAGGGAGAAGCAGGCTCCCTGCCGAGCAGGGAGCCCGATGTGGGACTCAATCCCAGGATGCTGGGATCACGACCCAAGCCAAAGGCAGCCGTTCAACCAATTGAGCCACCCAGGCATCCCATAGTGATAGATTTTTGTTCCATATGGTTTGCTAAAATATCATTGAAAATTTCTATATCTATGTTCATCAGAGATATGGGCCTATAGTTTTCTTTTTTGTATCATCTTTATCTGGTTTTGGGGTCAGAGTAATGCTGACCTCATAGAATAAATTTGGAAGTTTTTCTTCCTCTTCTATTTTTTGGAATTTTTTTGAGAAGAATAGGTATACTTCTTTAAATGTCTGGTAAAAATTACCTGTGAGCCATCCAGTCTTCAGTTTTGTTGGTGGGAGTTTTTTGATTACCGATTCAATTTCATTACTACTAATCAATCTGTTCAAATTTTCTATTTTTTCCTAGTTCAGCTTTGGAAGATTGCATGCTTTTAGGAATTTATTAATTACTTCTACATTATCTGATTTGTTGGCATATAATTTTTCACAATATTTTCATGATTCTTTGTATTTCTGTGATCTCCTTCTTTGTTTCTGATTTTATTTTAGTCCTTTTTTCCCCCCTTCATGTCTGTCTAAATGTTTATCAATTTTTCTCACCCAAAGAACCAACTATTAATTTCATTGATTTTTTTTTTCTATAGTCTCTATTTTTGCTATAATCCTTTTTATTTCTTTTATTTGCTTTGGGCCTTTTTCTTCTTTCTTTTTTTTAAGATTTTATTTATTTATTTGAGATAGAGAGTGAGAGAGAGAACATGAGTGGTGGGGCGGGGGTGGGGTGGGGGAGAGAAGCAGGTTCCCTGCTAAGTAGGGAGCCTGATGCAGGGCCTGATTCCAGGACCCTAGGATCATGAACCAAAGGCAGACATTTAACTGACTGAGCCATCCAGGTTCCGTGGGCCTTCTTGTTCTTTGTCTGTATTCTTTAAGTGGAAAGTTTATTATTTGAGACTTTTTCCTGTTTCCATTCAGTTATTGTATTCTTCAGCTCTGTGATTTCTGTTGGGTAGTTTCTTATATTTTTTACCTCTTTGTTAAAATTCTCACTTTACTCATGCATTGTTCTCCAGACCTCAGTAAATATCTTTATGATCATTTTGTCAGTAAAACAGATTTCCATTTCACTAAGTTCTTTTTCTTATGTTTTTAGTTTGAAACCTATTTCTTATTTTTTTTTTTAGTTTTTAGTTTTTAGTTTACTTTTTAGTATAGTTTAGTTTTTAGTTTTAGTTTTTAGTTTAGTTTTTAGTTTCTTGTTTTTTTGGTTTGAAACCTATTTCTCTGTTTCTTCATTGTTTTTGATTTCCTATGTTGGTTGCTATGCATTACATGTAACACCCAATTCTCCCAGTTTTGACAGAGTAATATTATGTAGAGAATGAATCTTACTGTTCAGTTTGCCCTAGTTTTTGGTTATCTCTCAAAACTTGTGATTATCCAAGCTGCCTTCTTTGTCATTAATGGTTCCCAGTAGTTGAGGAAGTATCAAAATCTGTCAGTGTCCCAAAAGAGAGGCTCTCATTTAGCACCTAGATCCAGGTGCGTTGGAATCCGGATTCTCAGGCAACAGCTTTTTAAGTATGTAAATATGTCTCTTTCAAGGATGACTTGGACATGGGTGTTTCTGTTTGTTCCTTCTTCGTTTACCCTTGGCTTGAAAGAAGTTAAGAGCTACTTAGTTGTCTGCTACTGTCTCACTGAACCTATGATCATGAAACCTTTTAGCCACTAGAGTCAGGCTGTCAAGGGATGTATTCTCTGGGCAGCAGCCATAAAGTCCTGGGTATCAGATGTTTGCAAAACTCCTTTCACAGAGACATCAGTGACCTGGTAGGGAGTAGAAGAACAAGCAGAAAGTGATATGAAGATAGTTACCACTGGCCTGCCTGTTCTCTGGGGAGGATCTCAGTCAGACCCTAGATAGGTGTTAAATTAGAAGCATGTTCCTCAGGCCACAGGTTTTAAGATCTGCAAAAATTGAAAGGCTGAGCGTTTCAGTCTGCTGCCTCTGTTGTTCCCTGACAGGATAGCTATTTAAGAACTGTTTCTCTGTTACAGTCCTGTGGATCTCATGAATGTAAAACCTTGGCCACCAGAACCTGGTGATCAAGGAATGTATCCCCTGAGTGGCAGCCACAATAGCTGGGGGGACAGACATGTGCACAAGTACCTTTCTAAGAGACACCAACAAACTGAAGCAAGACAGAAGGAGAGTACAAAGATGGCACCCACTGCTACCCCCACACCCCAGTCTGGAGATTATTGTAGTCAACCCCTACATATGTGTTAAATTCACTTTAAGAACTTTTAAGATAAGCAAATAGGCCTCTTTTGTGGAAAGACTGGGAGTTTCAGTGTGCTACCTCTTCACTAAGCCCTGAGTTAATATAGTCACAGTGAGTCCTCACAAGTTTAAGATCTTTATTTTAGTTTGTGATAATCTTGTGGGTCTCGTGAATATAGATCCCATTGGCTTTCAGAGCTACATGTTTTAGGGGCCTACCTCTCAGGTGGAAGTGTCAAAGTTTGGGCATAGCCGTAGGTCCAAATATTTCACTACTCAGGAAGAAGCTGCGAGTCATGAGTTCCCTACCAATTATGTATTGTCACAACATGGGATGGGTTTATACTGAGATTGTGTCCCAGCCCCTCTTACCTAATTCAGTGTGGATTCTTTTCTCATTTGCCTAATGTGTGGGAGTCACTCAGCTAGTTTTTTTATTTCTCTCAGAGGGGAATTATTCCATATGTTGCTTCCTTTCTGGAAGTAGGTAAATTTAGGATGTCACTCTCTTGAACCAATCTCTCCTGATCTCTGGAATTTTAAATTTTTTAACAATTCCCATGTATAATCTTTTATAAGGCTATGATTAAACCTTTAAAGGACATGTCAATATTGTTAAACCTTTAAAGGACACTTCAGTATGACATTTCTAATTTCTATAAATGTTTATCAAATGTGTAATACTGTGTAAATTACTGAACTATTTTATATCCTTATAGTTGACTTTTTTCCTCTTTTTCTTTTGAAAACTTTAAACACTTGGCCAGTTTAGACAAATTAGCTATGTTTAGTCATAATTATTATATATTTTGTACCATTTATCTTATCATTAAAGTAAATTCAATTATGACACTGCTTTGGACACTGGGACCTACATTCTGGAAATGTGTTCATTTGCTTATAATGTTGGGTTCTGATGAGGTCCAAGGCAGAAGAGCTAGGATCATAGTGGGTGTTATGCATGTTTTCACTGCATGAAGAGTACTGCATAGGGATTCACTGCATAGGGATTTCTCTATGGCAGACACCAAAGAGCAAGCTTCTCACTGAAGGCCTTTATAAAATGCTAACAAATAATCACGGCATATATTTATAAGAGATGTGTGAGAGAGACTTACAGGCACTGTCATGCCCATACTGGTGGGTATCCAAAGCCCATGCACTCAAAAGAAAAGTTAAATGTGGTTTTCTTAGTTCTTATTTCCTATTTACTAGGAGAAACAATGAAACAGCTATAGTGAAAACTTGGGCTTTTTCCTCAATGGATTCCATCACTGAAAGAAGCATAGAATTTTTCCCTGGAAATATCTTTAGAGATCATCTAATTCAACACCACCCCTTCCCTGGTTTTATTTCATATTTCATCTACCCACTTGCTGGCATGGACAATACTTATTTTTAAAAATATCTGTACATATAGATATTTGTGCATGAATACCCAATGTGAAAGTTACACAGGATGTGCTTATTATAGGTTATGTGATTTCCCTTGCATCTCTCCTCCTTAAAACTCTAATGCAATGACCTTTCCTGAGCAAACATTAGAAAAAGGATATTAAATACTTGATTCTGTGATGCCTAATTGCTAAGGGAACAAGGAGTAGTTTAGAACAGAGAAAAAGCAAAATCATAGAAGACACATGTGAGAATGAGAAGGCTAAAGGAGGTGTAGGAGAAAGGCTTAGGTTCTCCCCCAGGCACTCGAACTAAGTAGACAACTGGAATGAGTCACCAAGTAGAGAAGTAGGAAAGGAATCAGGCTGCTGTAATTAAGACCCTGAATTTGGAAAAAAAAATACCATAGTCAATTTTCCTTCAATATCCAATTACTTTCATTTGAAGTAAGAGAATTGTAATATGTCCATCCCCTTTTTCTGCCTCCCATGTGCTTGAAGAGCAGTAAAGAAAGTGCCACAGTGGAGCTAGGTCTGGATATAAAGAGCAGTGAATAGTCTGGCACTAGGAAATGGGAGGAGAATTGGTTCAAATTTTAGTTCTTATACTAGCTTGTTGTGTTACATTGCTCAACCTTTCCTAACCTCCATTTACTCCATTTGATTAGTTGACATTAGAGTTAGAAGACATTAGACTTCTGTATCCCTTCCAGTTCTAACATCCTATGATTATAGGTGTTGAGCATCTCTTTTTTTTTTAAGATTTTATTTATTTATTTGACAGAGATTACAAGTAGGCAGAGAGGCAGGCAGAGAGAGTGAGAGGAGGAAGCAGGCTCCCTGCTGAGCAGAGAGACTGATGAGGGACTCGATCCCAGGACCCTGGGATCATGACCTGAGCCGAAGGCAGAGGCTTTAACCCACTGAGCCACCCAGGCGCCCCTGTTGAGCATCTCTTGATCAGAGCCTTGCCTTAACATAAAGTCCCATAAACATGGGAATCTATGAAACCTAATTCCAATGCGCCCTTGTCTGAGTGTGATAGAAGAACCTCATAAGAACCCTGTGTCTTTTATAAAGCCATCACCTTAAAAAAAAGTTCACACAAGCTCAGTTTTAGAAGTTGCACTTCCCACAGCATGCCTATAAATTGCAAACCTGAAATAAATTCATTCACTCATTAAGTAAAATGCCAGACTCTAGGGTTGGAGCTGGGAATAGGAAGATGAAAAACATAGCCCTTACCCTCAGGAAACCAAAGATAACTTTTATTCTCTGAGTAATGGAGAGACAACATGCATAGAGGGCTGAGAATTCCAGATGGAATGATGAACCCACTGCAAGAAGGGAGGGATGATCCAGAGAAGGCTATAGGAGCATTTGCAAGCATTTGTGGGGAATGTTCCACAGAAGGCTACACAGTCTTTGAAAAGGTTATGGAAGCATGAGCATTTCTGAGATAGTAATGGGCAAAGAACATTTCTAGGCTGAAGGAACAGTTTGAGCGAAGGCAGAGTGAAGGCCATTGCTGTTTCAATAAATGCTTTAAAGTGAACTGAAGCTGAAATATATGGGCATAGGACAAGAGTGGCCAGGAAGAAAAGGTGTGAACAATGTTGAGACCAAAGTCTAAATGTTCTGATATACAAGACAAAGGAATTTGGAATTAACTCCTATGGGCAACAGCTGGGAACTGAGAGGTTTGCAAGCATGAGCTAGACACAGATTTGTGTCTAGGAGGAAAATGTTCTGATAGCAACAAGGAAGATCAAAGAGACTGCAGAAAAACAGGTGGAAAGGAAACCAGAGAGGGGGCTACAGCTGAGCAGAAAACCAGTTCATCCTGACTCACACCATTTGCCATTTGCAGGATAGTCTGAATTGTATTAGCACATCCATTCTTGTCTGATCAGGAGCATAAACAGAGGTGCAGAAAGACTTTCCAGGAATCCTAATGGGAATAACATAGATTTCTAGACAGTGATAGTCTTTTTGAAAATTAATTTCTAAGAATTCCAGTATAATTAACATACAGTGTTATATTAGTTTCAGGTGTACAATATGGGGATTTACCAATTCTGCCAAAAACTCAGTGCTCATCACAATAAGTACACTCTTAATCCCCTTTACCTATTTCACCCTTCCACCCACCCATCTCCCTTCTTGTAATCACCAGTTTTTTTTCTCTATATTTAAGAGTTGGGGCACCCATGTGGCTAAGTTGATTGGGCATCTGACTCTTGATTTCTGCTCAGGTCATTTTCCCAGGGTCATGGGATCAAGCCCCACACCTAGCTCCAGGGAGACTGCTTGGGATTCTCTCTCTCCCTCTCCACCCTTATCCCCACCCCCATTCACACTCTGCTCTTTCTCTCAAATATTTTTTTTAAATGAGTGGTTTTTTCCTCTTGCTTTGTTGTGTTTATTAAATTCCACATATGAGTGAAATCATATGGTATTTGTCTTTCTCTGACTGACTTATTTCATTGAACATTATATCCTCTAGGTCTATCCATATTGTTGCAAATGGCAAGATTTCATTCCCTTTTAAGGCTGAGTAATAGTCCATTATTTATACATACACCACATCTTCCGTATCCATTCATCTGTTGATGGATAATGAGGTTGTTTCAATATTTTCGCTATTATAAATAATGGTGCAATAAACATATGGAGGCATATATCTTTTTCATTTAATGTTTTCATTTCCTTTGGGTGAATATCCAGTAGTAGAATTACTGGACAATATGTTAGTTGTATTTTTAATTTTTTAAGGAACCTCCATATTCTTTTCCACCATGGCTACACCAGTTTGCATTCCCACCAACAATGCAAGAGGGTCCCTTTTTCTCCACATCCTCACCAAGACCTGTTGTTTCTTGTGTTTTTTATTTTAGCCATCCTGATGGGCATGAGGTGATATCTCATTGTGGTTTTGATGTGAATTTCCTTGATGATGAGTGATGTTGAACATCTTTTCATGTATCTGTTAACAATCTATATGTCTTTGGAGAAATAACCGTTCATGACCTCTGACCATTTTTAAGTTGGATTATTTGGGTTTTTGGTGTTGAATTGTGTAAGTTCTTCATATATTTAAGATTCTAACCCTTTATTGGATATTATCATTTGCAACTATCTTCTCCCATTCAGTAGGTTGTCTGTTTTGTTGATTTTTTTTCTTTCCTTTGCTGTACAGAAGCTTTTATTTTGCTGTAGCCCAAGTTTATTTTGGGTTTTGTTTCCCTCACTATAGCAGACATTATCTAGAAAATGTGCTTCTGGGGCCCCTGGGTGGCTCAGTCAGCTAACCAGCTGCCTTCAGCTCAGGTCACGATCCCAGGGTCCTAGGACCAAGCCCCACATCGGGCTCCCTGCTCATCAGGGAGCCTGCTTCTCTCTCTCCCACTGCCTGCTGCTCTGCCCACTTGTGCTCTCTCTCTAGCTCTCTCAAATAAATAATTAAAATCTTTTTAAAAAAAGGAAAAAAAGAAAAATGTTGCTTCAGCTGATGTCAAACAAATTACTGCCTATGTTCTCTTTTAGGATTTTTATGGTTTCAGATCTCACATTTATGACTTTAATCTATTTTAGCTTGATTTTTGGTATGGCATGAGAAATGGACTGATTTCATTCTTTAGCTTGTAACTGACCAGTTTTCCCAACATGACTCATTAAGGAGACTCTTTTTCCAATTGCATATTCTTGTCTCCTTCTTTATATATTAATTGATCATATAGGTGTGGGTTTATTTCTGGACTCTATCCTGTTCTTTTGATCTATGTGTCTGTTTTTGTGCCAGTACCATACTGTCTTGGTTAATTTGGCTTTGTAGTACATTCTAAAATCTAGGATTATGATACCTCCACTTTTGTTCTTTTTCAAGATTGCTTTGCCTATTCAGAATCTTATGTGGTTCCATACAAATTATAGGACTATTTGTTCTAGTTCTGTAAAGGAAAAAAAAAAGTTGGTATTTTGATAGGGATTACATTAAATCTCTAGATTGCTTTGTGTAGTATGGACATTATAACAGTATTTGTCTCCCATCCCATCAGTATGGAATATCTTTCCCTTTGTGTCATATTTGATTATTTTCATCAATACTTTTCAGAGTACAGGTCTTTCACCTCTTCAGTTAAATTTATTATTAGGTATTTTATAATTTTTTTGCAGTTGTAAACGAGATTGTCTTTTGAAGTTCTCTTTCTGTTACTTCATTATTAGTGTATAGAAATGCTATAGATTTCTTTATATTGATTGGGTATCCTGAGATTTTACTGAATTTATCAGTTCTAGTCATTTTTTTGGTGGTGTCCTAAGGATTTTCTATATGTGGTATCATGTCATTTTCAAATAGTGAGAATTACACTTTCTTATTTCTTTTTGTGGTCTGATGGCTGTGGCTAGGACTTCCAGTACAATGTTGAATAAAATTGGTGAGAGTGGACATCCTTGTCTTGTTCCTGATCTTAGGGGAAAAGCTATCAGTTTTTTACCATTGGGTATGATGTTAACTGTTAGTTTTTCATATGTGCCTTTAATATATTGAGATATATTCCCTCTACCTACCCTGTTGAGAGTTTTTGTCATGGGTGGATGATGTACTGTGTCAAATGCTTTTTCTGCATCTATTAAAATGATCATATAGTTTTTATCCTTTTTCTCATCTATGTGATATAATCCACCAATTCATTTGCAAATATTAAACCATCCTTGTATCCCGGGAATAAATCCCACTTGTTTGTAGTGAATGATTTTTTTAAAGTATTATTAAATTCATTTTGCTAATATTTTGCTGAGGATTTTTACGTCTATGTTCAATAGAGATATTGGCCTGTAGTTCTCTTTTTTGTATTGTCTTTATCTGTTTTGGTATCAGGGTAATTCTGGCCTTAAAGAATAAATTTGAGGGGTGCCTGGGTGGCTTGGTGGGTTAAGCATCTGCCTTCAGCTCAGGTCATGATCCCAGGGTCCTGGGATCGAGCCCCGCATTGGGCTCTCTGCTCAGCGGGGAGCCTGTTTCCCCCTCTCTCTCTGCCTGCCTCTCTGCCTACTTGTGATCTCTCTCTCTCTCTCTCTGTCAAATAAATAAAATAAAATCTTTTAAAAAAAAGAATAAATTTGAAAAAAAAAGAATAAATTTGAAAGCATTCCTTCCTCTTCTATTTTCTGGACTAGTGTGAAAATAGTAAGTATTAACTCTTCCTTAAATGTTTGGCAGAATTCACCTGTGAATCCTACTGATCCTGGACTCTTATTTGTTGGCAGTTTTTTGCTTACTGATTCAATTTCATTACTGATAATCAGTCCGTTCAAATTTTCTATTTTTTTTTTTCTGATTCAGTTTTGGGTGGTTATGTTTTTTTTCCCTAGGTTGTCTAATTTGTTGGCATATAATTTTTTATAACATCCTCTTATAATACTTTCTATTTCTGTGGTGTTAGTTGTTCTTTCTCTTTCATTTCCAATTTTATTCATTTGAGTCCTCTTTTTTGCTTTTGATGATCTGCCTAAAAGTTTATCAATTTTGTTGATCTTTTCAAAGGACCATCTCATGCTTTCATTGATGTGTTCTATTGTTATTTCAGTTTCTATATAATTTGTTTCCACTCTGATCTTTATTATTTCCTTTCTTCTGTTTTTTGTTTTTTGTTTTGTTTTTTGTTTTTTGTTTTTTATTTTTGTGTTTTGTTAGCTCTTGTTTTTCTTTTCTTTACACCTTTGGATGTAAAGTTAGATTGTTTATATAAGATTTTGCTTGCTTCTTACATAGCCCTGTATTGCTACAAGCTGTCATCTTAGAATAGCTTTTGCTATATCCCAAGATTCTGGACTGTTGTGTTTTGTTTTCATTTGTCTCCCTCTGTTTTTTTATTTCCTCTCTTTTCTTGGTTGAACCATTCATTATTTAGTAGCATATTTTTTAACCTCCATGTATTTGTGCTCTTTCCAGATATTTTTCTCGTGAATGATTTCTATCTTCATAACATTGTGGTCAGAAAAGATGTGTGGTGTGACTTCAACCTTTCTGAATTTGTTGAGATTTGTTTTGTAGCCTAACCTGATCTATTGTGGAGAATGTTCCAGGTACACTTGAAAGGAACATGTATTCTTTTGTTTTAAGAGGAGATGTTCTGAAGATAGCTGTTAGATCCATTTAGCCCAATATATCCTTCAAAACCATTATTTCTTTGTTGATTTTCTGTTTGAATGATCTATTGATTTAAGTGGTGTGTTAGATTTCCCTATTATTATTGTGTCACTATAAATTACTTCCTTTATGTTTGTTAATAGCTGCTTTATGTATTTGGGTGCTCCCAGGTTGGGTGCAGAAATACTTACCATTTTGAATCTTCTTGTCGGAATGTTCCCTCTATGATTATTTCATGTCATTCTTTGTCTCTTGTTATAGTCTTTGTTTTAAATCTGTTTTGTCTGATATAGGCATTGTTACTCAATCTCTCTTTTCACTTCACTTTAAATAATAATTGTTTTTCCTTCCCTTAACTTTCAATGTGCATGTGTCTTTAGGTCCAAAATGAGTCTCTTATAAGCAGCATGTGGATTGGTCTTGCTTTTTCTTTTTCTTTTTCTTTTCTTTTTTTTTGACCCTATTTATTTATTTGACAGACAGAGATCACAATTAGGCAGAGAGAGGGGAAGGGAAGCAGGCTCCCGCTGAGCAGAGAGCCCGATGCGGGGCTCTATCCCAGAACCCTGGGATCATGACCTGAGCCGAAAGCAGAAACCTTAACCCACTGAGCCACCCAGACGCCCCTGGTCTTGCTTTTTTTATTCATTCAGTCACCCTATGTTTTTTGATTGGAGTATTTAGTCTATTTGCATTCAGCGTAATTATTGACAGGTATGTACTTATTGTCATTTTGTTACTTGCTTTACATTTGCTTTTGTAGTTCTTCGTTATTCCTTTCTTCTCTTGCTCTCTTCTCTCATGGTTTATGAGCTTTCTTTAGTGTTATACTTGGATTCCTTTATTTTTTTGTCTATTTATTACTAGTTTTATATTTGTGGTTACCATGATAGAAAGATAGATAGATAGATGATAGTCATTTTGAACCCATTCTAAAAGCAATAAATTTATTTCCCTCCTCCCTAAGTTTTATGTATATAACAGCATAGTTTACATCTTCTTATTTTGTAAATCCCTTGATTGATTTTTATAGATATACTGTATTTTACTGCTTTTGTGCTTCCTACTTTTCTTATTCTTGCTTATAGTGTTTTCTTTCTATTCAAAGAATCTCCTTTAACATTTCTTGTAAGGCTTATTTAGTGGTGATGAATTCCTTTAACTTTTGTTTGTCTGGGAAACTCTTTATCTTTCCTTCTATTCTGAATGATAGCCTTGCTGGATAGAGTATTCTCAGTTGCAGTGTGTTTTTGTTTTGTTTTGTTTTGTTTTTTCGTTCAGCACTTGGAATAAATCATGACAGTCCTTTCTGGCCTATAACATTTGTGTGAAAAAATCAGTTGATAGCCTTATGGGGTTTCTTTTGTATGGAACTGTTATTTCTCTCTGCTGTTGCTTTTAAAATTCTCTTTATCACTACTTTTTTGCCACTTAGTAATGTGTCTTGGTGTAGACCTCTTTGGGTTGATTTTTTTTTTAAGATTTTATTTATTTGTCAGAAAGAGAGAGAGAGCACAAGCAGGGGGAGCTGTAGGCAGAGGGAGAAGCAGGCTCCCCACTGAGCAAGGAGCCTGATGTGGGACTCAATCCCAGGACCCTGAGATAATGACTTGAGCCAAAAGCAGATGCTTCATTGACTGAACCACCCAGGGTGCCCCCCACTCCTTGGATTGATTTTTTGGGGGGCTCTTTGTGCCTCTTGGATCTGAATGTCTGTTTCCTTCCTCAGACTCAGGAAGCTTTCAGCTATTATTTCTTCAAATATATATTTTGTCCCTTTTCCCTCTCTCTTCACCTTCTGGGATCCCTATAATAGGAATGTTACTATGCCTGATGGTGTCACTGGTTCCCCACATCTATCTTCATTTATTATTATTTTGTCTTTCTCCTGTTCAGCTTGATTGCTTTCCATTACTCTGTACTCCAGGTTTGCAAACACCCTACTCTTGTGACTGAGCCATGTTTGTCTTCAGTCCAGTTGTCCACAATGCCTCTCTTTGCCTCTTTCAAGCAGGGTTTGAGCCCCATGTTGCTTAATGGTCCAGTCTGAGGACACTTTGGTTAAGTTGGGTCAGACTAGATGTTTTCTAGAGCTGCTGTCACACTGAAGTGTGGGGCACTTTCTTGCACTGTCCCTAAGAGGCTTTCACTGGGGAGGTGAGGCCAGTGGTCATACCAGATATTTGCCCCAGCCCACTGCTGGGGCCTCAGTTGAACTGATGTGTATGGATATATTCCAATCTCCATGTTCAGGAGTCACTTTGGAGTGGTGCTGGCCCATGAGGGTGCTGCTTGTACAATGTCATGTTTGTGGCATTGCTTTGGATGAACTCCTGTTTAGGGCAGGTTGAAGGGGCTGGATCACAGAAAACCATAAGCGTGGGGCATACTGTTAGCAAGCTAGGTTGAGAGTGTTCACACTGCATTGACGTACAGAGTTGTCAGTTTATCTAGGCTGGGGGTGGGGCAGGGGAGGGAAATGGCACCCACGAGGTATTTCATTCTTGGAGAAATCTCCCAAAGATCCTTGCCCCTTCAGCGTATATTCTGAGATTAGTAAATAAATCTTCCCATATACCTCAGACATTTTTCAAACTGCTGCTTCTATGCTGTATCCCAGTGGGGATGTTTGTTGTGCTGTCTCTTTAAGGGCAGGAACTCATTTTCCTATCACCCTCTGGCTCTCCCAGATCTAAGCTGCTATTTTTTCATGTTCAAAGTGTTAACCCCACTGATTATTAAAAAAAAAAAAAAAAAACTTGCAAAATTAAGCCCCTCTTAATATTTTGGGAATCTGTCTTCCCAATTCACGGCCCAATCTTTTGGGGATTTGTCTTCCCAATGCAGGGCCTTCATGCCTAGGGTGCCCAGTGTGGGGTCTGCTCCTCTCCCTTCTTCATGCCTGCAGTGGCCCTCCCTCCTGTGTACAATCACATAGGTCAGCTTGGTTCCCAGATGCATCTATGCCCTTCTTAACCCTCTTAAACATGGCCTCTTCTCCACATTTATCTTGGACAGTCTCTTATGGGTCATTTTCTGAGTTATTTACACTAATATGGATGTTATCTAGGTATAACCATGGGACAAGGTGAGTTTAGGATCCTCCTACTCTGCCATCTTTCCCAAAACTAGTGACAGTCTTATTACATAAGTAAGACCATCATATTTCTTATTATACAATTTACTACACAAATGTATTACATAAATCTTAGTACACACTTTATTACAGAAATTCATAGTAAGCTACTATCCCTGTTATAATCCATATCCTTAAGGAAGTCTTCCAGAATGGATGTCCATTTCACCATCACCATTCTCTTTTCTCTACTGTTGGCCTTGTCAGAACTGTGGACATCTGGGTGCTGATAATGACCTTGATAAAATTGGCACAGATATTTCCAGGCTTTGTTTTGTTTTTGTTTGACAAGGAATAACCAAGATAATTTCACAGAATCACATAGGCATACAGAAAAACTCACATTTTGGGTAAATATGAAAAATATCTCAAGATTCCCCATGTCTTCCCACTAGATTCCACTTCTTATTCTTTTTTTTACATCCTTATTTTTTAAAATTTATGTATTAATTATTTTTATTAACATGTAATGTATTATTTGCCACAGGGGTACAGGTCTGTGAATCATCAGGCTTACACACTTCATAGCACTCATCATTTCACATACCCTCCCCAATGTCCATAACCCAACCACCCTCTCCATACCCACTCTC
This sequence comes from Mellivora capensis, assembly GCA_004024625.1. Classification (NCBI taxonomy): domain Eukaryota; kingdom Metazoa; phylum Chordata; class Mammalia; order Carnivora; family Mustelidae; genus Mellivora; species Mellivora capensis. The sequence continues at coordinate 62,260 of PISX010009209.1, read as the reverse complement.
CCCCCAGCAACCCTCAGTTTGTTTTGTGAGATTAAGAGTCTCTTATGGTTTGTCTCCCTCCCGATCCCATTTTGTTTTATTTTTCCCTTCCCTATCTCCCAAACCCCCCACTCTGCCTCTCAAATTCCTCATATCAGGGAGATCATGTGATAATTGTCTTTCTCTGATTGACTTATTTTGCTCAGCATAATACCCTCTAGTTCCATCCATGTCATTGCAAATGGCTCCACTTCTTATTCTTAACAATAACTTAAAGCCTGATAGTGTGACTGGTGTTACTCTGAGAGAATGCCTTTGAAATACCAAAAGTAAGGGCATTTTTCTATTTCTACAACTGCCCAGACTCCCAGTGCCCCTTGCCTCAGGATCTCAGAATGTTTTACAAAAGTAAAATTCATTAAGGCTTCCCTTGTAAACTGGGAAGCATTATTATTCTCATTGCTCACACTGACAAGACAAAAGAGAGATATGTCTTTCAGTTTTCTGCCCAAGGTCAATTCTTAGTGGCAAAACTAGAAACAACTCAGTTACGGGCTCTGAACTATTATCAAGCAGCTATGCACTTTCAAAGAAAGCTGAAGTAACTTACCTATAGCCAGAGTAAATTGCATTTCAGAATGGAAATAAGAACGTGGCCTACTATTAGCTCTTGCACATTATCTGTATCTTCTCCACTGAGCACCAAGTGACCTTCCTCAGAAGGATGTAATCTGATTACTACCTAAATAGACTGATATAACACATTCCAGGTCACATCAGCCCTACAAATGGTAACTGAAAGAGTCAAACCCATAAATAAGCCATGCCTACCCTAGAGGCATAGGTAAGATGAGGAAGGAGAGGACTTTTAAATAATGAACTCTAGAAAGAGAAAGTTAAAGAACTGAAAATAAATATATTTGTCTTTAAAATATATATGATATATATGACATAATATATAGACATATATGATATATGTGTGTAATGTGTATATGTAACATGTCTTATTTGACATACATATTTTATATAGCATGTTCTTTATGTATTTCATATATTTATACATAAATATACAATATAGTGTTATATAAATACATATCTTATGTTTTTAAATATATAAAACAATGAAATTTAAGACATAAAAATATGATGGCTGTGTATCAGCCCATTGAAAATCTAGCATGGAATCCAATAACACACCTCATGATATGTAATACAGAAAAGACTTAATGCTATGGTGTTGGACTTTCTATGAGAAAAATATGTATATATTTTTAAAGATTATTTTAATTCTATAATTACAAAATATGTGCTTTAATTTATATTTCTAGAATAAAGGAACTGTCATGTTGAAAAATGAAAGGTTTCTCAGGTAATAAAGAAATACACTTTGGAGAGGAAAGTTAATTTCTTCAAATTAGGGAAGCATCTTCTTACAACTGGAAATCTAAGAAGAGATGATAAAATATGTTTAAGAAGCAATAGTCTGTACATAAAATTGATGTACTAGGATAAGTACAATATGATAGTACTAAACCATATATGCCATAGTTGAAAAAGAAAGATGGCTTAGAACTTTAATTCCTTAGATGCAAGGTTTTTTTTATACCAGAAGGTAAAGTGGGGAGATAAATGATACATTATTATAGGGACCAATAGAGATTGGACAAATAAAGTTTAATTAAAATTATCTTATGTAGATATATATATATTTCTGGTCTTTACAAAATAGCTTCATGGACAGATAGATTTTGAATAAAAAGAAAATCTAACTTCTTGAATATATACAATTATACTATCTCTTAGAAACAATAAAATTTGTTTTCATTAGCATGTGTAGAATGACCTTTAGCAGACTAAAGTTCTTCTGAATAATGAATGTACTACAGAAGGATACTAGAAAATAAATGATTGAGTTTGGTAATTTCTAGCCTTATGATATTTCAACTTAATTCTTCTCATGAGTTTATTTTCTAAGGTGGTGTCACTGAGTGTAACTTGCATCTTAATTAGCATTGTACCTGACAATTCATCATGGCCAATCAGTATTCATTGAATGAATGAACTCTGCCTAAACATAGTTGGAATTTTTCTCTCCTTATGTCCCACCCTCAGCCAAATGAGTGAGAACACAGATGGCCTATAAGGACACTGTCTGTTACTCCTCCCAGATAACAGTGAGTCCAGACCATCCAAAAGTAAGCCACCCAGCTGACACTGGCACTTAGTAAACCCAAGTTTAGTAATCATTCCTTTCCTATACTCCTGCTTCCCAAAGCTACTCAAAGAATCCAGGGATACAAAGCCTGTGGTTTGCCATTCATTTTGTACCATCTTGCTCCCTGCACATTCTTTCTCACAGTACAGAGGGCAGATGAGCAAGTAAGCAGGAAAATTTCCCTTATCTTCATAGCTTTCATAATTATGCTGGTGGCCTTATTGTGCAAATATGATTGGACACCAAGGTCAACTATTCCTGAATTCCAATGTATTAAATATTTTTGTGAAGGTATTCTTTAGGTTAGGTTCCCCAGAAGTAGATCCTGAAACTAAGATTTGAGGATAGGCAGTTTATTGGGGAGATGATCCCAAGAAAGACCACTAGGAGAGTGAGTGAGACAGGAAATGAAAAGAACTTATCAGAAGCTGTGTTGGTAAGCAAGTTACTTATTGGAGGCCACTAGGACTCTATCCTGCTAAAGACCTCTAAAAGATATCTGAGATTGCTACAGAGTTGTCCCACTCAGGAAGAAGGAAGCTGGGAAATCTATCTGCCAATTCATGTCTGTCACTGGTAGAGGTGATTTCATGAGGTGCTCATTCTGCTGGCCCTTTCAGCCTGCTCTATAAGTTCCCATGCTTCCTCCTGAGGCCAGAGAAGTACCTCAAGAGAGTCATGGGTGCTTGGAACCAGAATGTCTACCACAAGGTCTTACACAGCACCATAATTTGAATCTATTTGGATATTTGCAAAACCAGGGTCCAATGTTTTCTGCCATGCTGGCTATCTTCCATTCACCTTTATGTCTGTTAATATTTACTTTATATATTTAGGTGTTCCTATGTTGGGTGAGTATCCAAAATATATAAAAAACAGATAAAACTTAACCCAAAAAACAAAGATGTCAATTTAAAAAAGAGTAGAAGACACAAGCATTTCTCCAAAGACATCCAGATGGCCAACAGACTCATGAAAAGATACTCATCATCACTCATCATCAGGGAAATAGAAATAAAAACTACAATGAGATATCACCTCACACCTGTCAGAACAGCTAAAATCAAAAACACAAGAAACAACAGGTGTTGGTGAGGATATGGAGAAAAAGGGACCCTCTTGCACTGTTGGGAATGCAAACTGGTGCATTCACTGTGGTAAACAATATGGAGGTTCCTCAAAAAGTTAAAAATAGAACCACCCTGGGGTACCTGGGTAGTCATTCAGTCATTCAGCATCCACCTTCAGCTCAGGTCATGAACCCAGGGTCCTGGAATGGAGCCCTACAGTGGGCTTCCTGCTGGGTAGGCCAGCTTCTCCCTCTCTGTCCCTTTCCCTCTGCTTCCCACTGCCCTGCTGTGCTCTCTCTCTCTCTCTCTTTCAAATAAATAAATAAAACATTTTTAAAAATAGAACTATCCTATAACCCAGGAATCACATTACTGAGTATTTACCCAAAGAATACAAAAACACTGATTCAAAGGGATACATGGACTTCTATGTTTATAGCAGCATTATTTACAATAGCCAAGATATGGAAGCATCCCAAATGTCATCAATAGATAAATTGATAAAGACATGGTGTCTAATATACACAATAATAATATCCAGCCATAAAAAAGAATAAATTCTTGCCATTTGCAACAACATGGTTGGCGCTACAAAGTACAATGCTAAGCAAAATAAGTCAGTCAGAGAAAGACAAATACCATATGATATTTGGTATAAACAAACAAACAAAAAAAAGCAAAGGAAAAAGAGTGACAAACCAAGAAACAGACTCTTAACTATAGAGAATAAGCTGATGATTTCCAGTGGGGAGATGGGTGGGGGGATGGGTTAAATAGATTAAATTGGTAATGGGGATTAAGGAGTGCATTTGTCATGATGAGCACCAGGTAATGACTGGAACTGCTGAATCACTGTATTATACACTTGAAACTAATATAACACTATGTTACCTATACTGGAATTAAAAACTTAAAAATTAGAACTGCTATACAGTCTAGCAATTGCACTTCTGGGTATTTATCAGTGTAAACAAAATGCTAATTTGAAAAGATATATGGGGTGCCTTGGTGGCATAGTCAGTTAAGTGGCTGACTCCTGGTTTTGGCTCAGGTCATGATCTCAGCATCAGGAGATCAAGCCCTGTGTCAGGATCTGTGTTCAGTGTGGAATCTGCTTAAGACTTTCTCTTCCTCTATCCCTCCCCACACACATGTGCTCACATTCCCACTCGCTCTCTCAAAATAAATAAATCTTTTTTAAAAAGAAGGAAAGAAAAGACATATGCACCCTTATGTTTATTGCAGCATTATTTATAATAGCCAAGATATGGGAACAACCTAATTTTCCATTGACAGATGGTATATATACTCAATGGAAAATTACTCAGCCCCAAAAAAGAATGAGGTTTTGCCATCTGTGACAACATGGATGGACCCAGACAGTATTACACTAAGTGAAATAAATCAGACAAAAAAAAAAAATAGATACCATATGACTTCACCCATATGTGTAATCTAAGAAACAAACAAAATAGAAACATTCTCATAAATACAGAGAACAAACTGATGGTTGCCAGGAGAGAGGACAGTGAAGGATGGGTGAAATCAAGGAAGGGGATTAAGAGATACAAAATTCTAGTTATAAAATAAAGAAAAGGATGCAAATTACAGTATAGGTAATATAGTCAATAATACAAAAACTTTGGGGCTCCTGGGTGGCTCAGTGGGTTAAAGTCTCTGCCTTCAGCTCAGGTCATGATCTCAAGGTCCTGGGATCTAGTCCCACATTGGGCTCTCTGCTCGGCAGAGAGCCTGCTTTCCCCTCTCTGCCTGCCTCTCTGCCTACTTGTGATCTCTCTATCAAATAAATAAAATATTTTTTAAAAAATAATAATACAATAACTTTGTATGATAACTAGTCATATAGTTGTGATTATTTTGCCATAATTTTGTAAACCTGAAACTAATAAATATTGTATGTCAAATATACTTTAAAAAAATAAAAAAAGAAACCACTTCTCTATCTCTAACCTCTTGGCCAATTAAACCTCAACCTTCTTACACCCTCACTGTAAAAGAATAGCTAAAAGTCAGGAAACTGGTTTTTTGTGTGTCAGATTTTCAGGTTCTGCAGAGTTTTAATGAGGAAATCATTAGCACCTATTGTTTTAGATCCTCAGGCACATCTGAGATGGAAATACGACTCTTCTCATTGCTAACAAAATCTCTTCTGAGTCCAAGAAATAGTTGTGGTTCCATTTTAGTATCTCCTCACATAGTGATCTTTTTATAAGTTTCTCATAAGAGGCTGTGGAAGTGGTGATAAAGCTTAGTGATTTGAAGCCAGCCCATGTTAATGTGCTTACTGTCTGTGTGACTTTGGGAAAGTCACTCCTTAGTATAAAATGTTATAGTGGCATTGCCGATTTGTAACTCTCTCAGGAGATTCCCAGGCATAATTTGAAACTGGTTCCCATATGTTGAGGGCAAGAAGAGACTGAAAAAAGAGGTAGGCCACTCCAGATTGGTAGATGGCAATTTTAATAATAGCAAAGAAAATTTACATATGAGGCTTGTCTTGAGCAGCAGCAAGACAAATGGATCCTTGCACCCACCCACCAAATCTTAAAAGTTTATAAAAAGTTTTAAGTTGGGTTTAGTCACTTATAACGTGCAGGTGTTCTCAATACCACACTATTATCTCAAGGCTATGACCTTGGAGCAGACTCTGGGAGGGGAAAAGGCAAGGGGGACCCATATTCCAGGAATAGGGGAAGGCATGATGGCCTCATCGACCACATAGGGACCCCCAATTTGAATCTGAGCAAGTCAGGAAGCCATCCCAGGGTTGTGAGAAGAGAGACATGATCAGACGTAAGTTTTAGCAGGATTGTTCTGGCACCTGTGTTGAGAATAGACTGAATAGGCAAGAGCAGAAGCAGGGGATAGCCATGGAGATGGCAAGAAGTGACAAAATTCTGGGTATATTTTGAAACTGATAGGATTTTCTGTTAGTTTGGATATAGAATGTGAGAAAGAGAAGCCTGAAAATGAGTCCAAGTTGTTTATCCTGAGTGAATAGAAGGATACTGTTGCCATAACCAGCTGGGAACTGTTAAGTGAGCTGAAATGAGTAGTGCAAGTTGAGTCTCACAAGAATATATAGTTTATCTATGATATTTAGAGCCTTGGGACTAAATGATATAACCATTGTAATGATGTAGATAGTCCATTAATAAGAGCATCCAATGTTGTGCAATAAACATATGCCTTACAGGAAGTTTCCAGAATAGAATGATGTTCTTCCAAAAATTGGTCCCTTTTAGTGAAAAAAAAAAAATCTAATTCAACTTGTAAATGCAACAGAAAATGGAGCCACATAAAACATTTGTTGCAATTTGGCCAGAGCATTAATTTTAAATTGTGGTGGCCTGAGGACTTTAATTACTTCAATTGATACAATATTGGTTTCCAGATCACTGGAACTGAGCTTATGTATCTTGAAAACACCAGGGTTGTGTTGGGGAAGGCAACTTTAGGTTAGACTTCTGACAGAATTTCTTTACATAAGTATTCTGAAAGTTTAATAGTAATCCATCTAGAAATTTACTAGCTAGACTTAAGGAAAGCAAACATAGCATGCTCTTTTACTGTGATTTTACAAAAACTTGAAATATTATCCTGTAGCTCAGGGATCAACAAGATTTTTCATGAAAGGCCAAATAGTAAATATTTTTTCCAGTTTTATTGGGAAGTAATTGACATAATAATTATATAAGTTTAAGGTATAAAGGATGGTGATTTAATTTTCATACATTGTGAAATGATTACCACAGTAGATTTAATTAACATCCACCATACAAATACAGTAAAAAGACAAGAAAAAAAAATGTCTCCTTGTGATGAGAGCTCTTAGGATCTACTCTCTTAGCCACTTTCCTATATGTCACATGGTAGTATTACCTATAGCCATGTTATGTGTTACATTCCTAATACTTTTGACTTAGTACCTTTTGACCACTTTCCTCCAGTTCCCCCTCTCTACACTCCTTGCCTCTGGTAACCACAAATATGATCTCTTTTGCTCTGAGTTTGGTGTGGGTGATTTTCAAACAGTAAATATTTGAAAGCTTGCAGATCATACAGTCTCTGTTCAGACTACTCAATCCTGCCACTGTAGTGTGAGCAAGCCATATACAATATGCAAGTGAATGGGCATGGTTGTTTTCCAATAAAACTTTATTTATAAAAATACGCAGCAAGAATTTGGCTGGCTGGCCATAGTCTGTCTTCATCCTTACACCATGCAAAAGCTTAGAAAAAACAGCCATCTAGATTTTGTTCAACTTCTTGTTCATAAACAAAAATATACTGTCTTTTCTCAATCTGTCATTAAATGTTCAACACATTTAGAAATAGGTTATACCAGTCAAAGGTTATTGCAATAATTCAGGAAAGACTTCATAAGACCTGAGAACTGAAGGAAGGTAACAGGAAAAGAAGAGGTGGTAGGAAGTGGTCACATTCTGAATATATTTGATGATAGAGGCAACAGGATTTGTGGAATGTTTGGATGTAATGTATGAGCAAAAGAAAAGGAGTAAAATATCCAAGGATTTTGGTTCACTCGATAAATAGCATAAATAGCAGCTATTACTAAGTTTATGTAATCATAGTATATATCTTATTTTCTTAACCTGGCTTCTGTAAGCACAAAATTAAAAATGTGATCTATATATAAAATACTCTCCATCTTACTGAAAAAAATTATTCCAAAGTAATTGTATTTTAGGAATCTTATATTATTTATTGTCAAGAATGTACTTCATAAGGGACATTATAATAGCAGCATAATCATTCTCCCAAAACCAGCTTCCAGTTCAGATTTTCTTTATTTTTCCTTTAGAGCCTCACTGGCTGTTAAGAGCTCTCAGAGATACTTTGAGAATCTTTGCCACCATTTGAGTTCCCTGGTGCACAACCTCTTCCTCTGAGCTCATCAACAGTCCATGGCACTGGTAATTCACTTGACAAAGTGACTCATAATCATTGCACTTCGCTTTGACAGACTGGTCATTAACATAAACCCACTCCTGCATGACTTTCTTAAGGACATGTGAAGATGTTCATGGATAGTTGAGCTGTAAATTTCATAAAGAATTTAAGTATTCCAAATTAAACTTTAGAGTCTTGTATTGTGCCTTGGTTTAACTATGAAAATCCAGGTGGACAAGTGAGCCTCATTAAATGACTTGGTTTCAGTCTACTAGAGAAGGGGGCCCAAATATTCAGATACGGAGTTATTTACTGAAGTGTAACTTGCAGTGAGGTATCCTTAAGGTCTCAGAAAACTTTGAAAATGCAACTCAGTAGGAGACATTCATTTATTTATTCATTCAACAAGAATTTCTTTAGAACTATTAACAACATGGAGTGTTCTAGATTCTGTGTACATGGAAATAAACAAGATGGACTAAGTTCCTGCTATTAAAAAACTCTTATCCCTGAATATTTTAGATAAGAATAACCAGACAATAAATATGTAATCAAACAAAGGAAACATTTGAGATAGCGATAAGTGCTATGAAGAGCATATTATAGAGCAGTGAAAGAGAGCATGCCCTAAGAATAGGGCCATTGTACATAGGTCATTTTGGAGGTGATATTTGAGCTAGGCCCTAAATGATATTAGTTGTAGGAAGGTTGAGTGGAAGAGTGTGGCAGGCAAAAGAAGAGAAAATTCAAAAATCCGACTGTGGAATTGATCTTGCTGTATATGGGGACATGGAGCATCCTTTTAAACCCTTAGGCATTTGCTGATTCACAATAACCAGTAAAAAGACAGAGAAGCTTGACAGATCCTTCAGCTATCTCATAGTATAGAAAGTAGAGCTCAAAGTTAGAGTGGCTACTGTCCCAGTTTTCCTGGGACTGAGGGATTTCCCAGGATGTAAGACATCTAGTGCTAAAACCAGGAAAGTTCCAGATAATTGTTCCAGACTAGAAGTTAGTCATCCTTTCAAGGCCCAGCAAGATAAAAAGGCCCAGTACTTTCATTTAGAGTCCTTAAACACTACACCTTTGAGTAAAATAATCCAGGAAAAGGCCATTCCTCACAAAAGCTAAAACCTAGCCTTTTTTTTTTTGCCTAGATTCTCCTACATGTTACTATATATTTTTTCAAATTTATTAAGACATAATTGGCAAAGTGTGATATATTTAAAGTTCATACCATGGTAATTTGATATGTGTTTATATTCCCTTATCTAGTTAATTAATATATCCATTTCTATATAGATACACACACATGTGTTTGTGTGTGTTAATGTGAGAACATTTAAGTTCCTCTTTATTGACAAATTTCAATATATAATAGTGTAATCAACTATAGTCATAATGTTTTACATTACATTCTTAGACTTTATTCATCTTATATCTAAAAGTATATGTTTTAACCAACCTCTTCCCATTTCTCCCAAACCAGCCCTAGGAAACCACTTCTCTACTACTTCAATGACTTTTTTCTCCCTATAATTATACATATAAGTGATATATGTTTATTTGTATTTCTCTGTTTTTTTACCTTTTTCTTTTAAGTATCATATAATGTATTATGAGCCCCATGGGTACAGGTCAGAATTGTTTTTTCAATATTTCTTTCTGATAGTTCATTATTAGTGTAATTGTTCTTTTTTAATTTTTTAAAAATTAACATATAATGTATTATTAGCCTCAGGGGTACAGGTCTGTGAATCACCAGGTTTATGCTTCACAGCACTCACCTATAGCACATACCTTCCCCAAAGTCCATAACCCAACCACCCTCTCCATAAGCCCCACCCCCCAGTAACCCTCAGTTTGGTTTGTGAGATTTAAAGTCTCTTATGGTTTGTCTCCCTCCTGATCCCATCTTGTTTCATTTTTTCCCTTCCCTACCCCCCAAAGCCCCCACTTTGCCTCTCAACTTCCTCATATCAGGGAGATCATATGATAATTGTCTTTCTCTGATTGGCTTATTTCACTCAGCATAATACCCTCTAGTTCCGTCTACATCGTTGCAAATGGCAAGATTTCATTTCTTTTGATGGCTGTATAGTATTCCATTGTATATATATATATACCACTTCTTCTTTATCCATTCATCTGTTGATGGACATCTAGGTTCTTTCCATAGTTTGGCTATTGTGGACATTGCTGCTATAAACATTAGGGTTCACATGCCCCTTCGGATCATGACATTCGTATCTTTAGGGTAAATACCCAGCAGTGCGATTGCTGGGTCATAGTGTAGCTCTCTATTTTCAGCTCTTTAAGGAACCTCCATGTGTTTTCCAGAGTGGCTGCACCAGCTTGCATTCCCACCAACAGTGTAGGAGGGTTCCCCTTTCTCCACACCCTCACCAGCATTTGTCATTTCCTGACTTGTTAATTTTAGGCATTCTGACTGGTGTGAGGTAGTATCTCATTGTGGTTTTGACTTGTATTTCCCTGATGCCGAGTGATGTGGTACACTTTTTCATGTGTCTGTTGGCCATCTGGATGTCTTCTTTGCAGAAATGTCTGTTCATGTCCTCTGCCCATTTCTTGATTGGGTTAGTCTTTCTTTGTGTGTTGAGATTGATAAGTTCTTTATAGATTTTGGATACTAGCCCTTTATCTGATTTACCTTCATCTGATATGTCATTTGCAAATATCTTCTCCCATTCTGTCAGTTGTCTTTTGGTTTTGTTGACTGTTTCCTTTGCCGTGCAAAAGCTTTTGATCTTGATGAAGTCCCAATAGTTCATTTTTGCCCTTGCTTCCCTTGCCTTTGGCAATGTTCCTAGGAAGAAGTTGCTGCAGCTGAGGTCAAAGAGGTTTCTGCCTCTGTTCTCCTCAAGGATTTTGATGGATTCCTGTATCACATTGAGGTCCTTCATCCATTTGGAGTCTATTTTTGTGTGTGGTGTAAGGAAATGGTCCAGTTTCATTGTTCTGCATGTGGCTGTCCAATTTTCCCAACACCATTTGGTGAAGAGATTGTCTTTTTTCCATTGAACATTCTTTCCTGCTTTGTCGAAGACTAGTTGACCATAGAGTTGAGGGTCTATTTCTGGGCTCTATATTCTGTTCCATTGATCTATGTGTCTGTTTCTGTGCCAGTACCATACTGTCTTGATGATGACAGCTTTGTAATACAGCTTGAAGTCTGGATTTGTGAAGCCACCACCGTTGGCTTTCTTTTTCAACATTCTATTTGAGGTCTTTTCTGGTTCCATATAAATTTTAGGATTATTTGTTCCATTTCTTTGAAAAAAATTGATGGTATTTTGGTAAGGGTTGCATTAAATATATAGATTGCTTTAGGTGGCATAGACATTTTGACAATATTTGTTCTTCCAATCCATGAGCATGGAATGCTTTTCCATTTCTCTGTGTCTTCTTCAATTTCTTTCATGAGTACATTATAGATTTCTGAGTACAGATTCATTTCCTCTTTGGTTGGTTTATTCCTAGATATCTTATGGTTTTGGGTGCAATTATAAATGGGATTGACTCCTTAATTTCTCTTTCTTCTGTCTTGCTGTTGGTGTATAAAAATGCAACTGACTTCTGTGCATTGATTTTATATCCTGACACTTTAATGAATTCCTGTACAAGTTCTAGCAGATTTGGAGTGGAGTCTTTTGGGTTTTCCACATAAACTATCATATCATCGGGCACCTGGGTTAAAGCCTGTGCCTTCGGCTCAGGTCATGATCCCAGGGTCCGGGGATCGAGTCCCACATCAGGCTCCCTGCCCCGCAGGAGGCCTGCTTTCCTCTCTCTCTCTCTGCCTGACTCTCTGCCTACTTGTGATCTCTGCCTGTCAAATAAATAAATAAAATCTTTAAAAATAAAAGTATCATATCATCTGCAAAGAGTGAGAGTTTGACTTCTTCTTTGCCAATTTGGATGCCTTTAATTTCCTTTGTTGTCTGATTGCTGAGTCTAGGACTTCTAGTACTATGTTGAATAGCAGTGGTGATAATGGATATCCCTACCATGTTCCTGACCTTAGTGATAAAGCTCTCAGTTTTTCTCCACTGAGAATGATATTTGCTGTGGGTTTTTCATAGGTGGCTTTGATGATATTGAGGTATGTACCCATTCCTACACTTTGAAGAGTTTTGATCAAGAAAGGATTCTGTACTTTGTCAAATGCTTTCTTAGCATCTATTGAGAGTATCATATGGTTCTTGTTCTTTCTTTTATTAATGTATTGTATCACATTGATTGATTTGCAGATGTTGAACCAACCTTGTAGCCCTGGAATAAATCCCACTTGGTCGTGGTGAATAATCCTTTTAATGTACTGTTGGATCCTATTGCTTAGTATTTTGGTGAGAATTTTCGCATCTCTATTCTTCAAGGATATTGGTCTGTATTCTCTTTTTTGATGGGGTCTTTGTCTGGTTTTGGGATCAAGGTAATATTGGCCTCATAAAATAAGTTTGGAACTTTTCCTTCCATTTCTATTTTTTTGGAACAGTTTCAGGAGAGTAGGTATTAATTCTTCTTTAAATGTTTGGTAAAATTCGGGGCACGTGGGTGGCTCAGTGGGTTAAAGCCTCTGCCTTTGGCTCGGGTCATGTTATCAGAGTCCTGGGATAGAGCCCCACATTGGGCTCTTTGCTCAGTGGTGAACCTGCTTCCCCCTTTCTCTCTGCCTGCCTCTCTGCCTACTTGTGATCTCTGTCTGTCAAATAAATAAAATTTTTTTTTAAATGTTTGGTAGAATTCCCCTGGAAAGCCATCTGGCCATGGGCTCTTGTTTTTTGGGAGAGTTTTGATGACTGTTTCAATCTCCTTACTGGTTATGGGTCTGTTCAGGTTTTCTATCTCTTCCTGGTTCAGTTTTGATAGTTTATACATCTCTAGGAATGCATCCATTTCTTTCAGATTGTCAAATTTGCTCTTGTATAGTTGCTCATAATATGGCCTTATAATTGTTTGTATTTCTTTGGTGTTGGTTGTGATCTCTCCTCTTTCATTCATGATTTTATTAATTTGGGTCCTTTCTCTTTTCTTTTTGATAATTCTGGGCAAGGGTTTATCAATCTTATTAATTCTTTCAAAGAACCAGCTCCTAGATTCGTTGATGTGTTCTACTGTTCTTTTGGTTTCTATTTCATTGATTTCTGCTCTGATCTTCATAATTTCTCTTCTCCTGCTGGATTTAGGCTTTCTTTGCTGTTCTTTCTCCAGCTCCTTTAGGTGTAGGGTTAGGTTGTGTACTTGAGACCTTTCTTGTTTCTTGAGAAAGGCTTGTATTGCTATATACTTTCCTCTCAGGACCACCTTTGCTGTGTCCCAAAGATTTTGAACAGTTGTGCTTTCATTATCATTTGTTTCCATGAGTTTTTAAAATTCTTCTTAAATTTCCTGGTTGACCCATTCATTCTTTAGTAGGATGCTCCTTAGCCTCCATGTATTTGAGTTCTTTCCAACTTTCCTCTTGTGGTTGAGTTCTAGTTTCAAACCATTGTGGTCTGAAAATATGTAGAGAATGATCCCAATGTTTTGGTACTGTTTTGAGACCTGATTTGTGACCTGGGCTTTGATCTATTCAGGAGAATGTTCCATGTGCACTAGAGGAGAATGTATATTCTGTTGCTTTGGGATGAAACGTTCTGAATATATCTGTATGTCCATCTGGTCCAGTGTGTCACTTAAAGCCTTTATTTCCTTTTTGATCTTTTGCTTAGATGATCTGTCCATTTCAGTGAGGAGGGTATTAAAGTCCCCTACTATTACTGTATTATTGTCAATGTGTTTGTGATTTTGCTATTACTTGGTTTATATAATTGGCTATTCCCATGTTAGGGGTATAGATATTTACAACTGTTATATATTCTTGTTGGATAGGCTCTTTAAGTATGATATAGTGTCCTTCCTTATCTCTTATTATAATCTTTGGCTGAAAATCTAATTTATCTGATATAACGATTGCCACCCCAGCTTTCTTTGGATGTCCATTAGCATGGTAAATGGTTTTTTACCACCTCACTTTAAATCTGGAGGTGTCTTTGGGTCTAAAATTAGTTTCTTGTAGACAGCATATTGGTGGGTCTTTTTTTTTTTTTTTTTTTTTTTATCCATTCTGATATCCTGTGTGTTTTGGCTGGGGCATTTAGCCCATTTACATTCAGCCTAACTATTGAGAGATATGAATTTAGTGCCATTGTATTATCTGTAAGGTGACTGCTACTCTATATTGTCTCTGTTCCTTTCTGGTCTGCAACTTGTAGGCTCTCCCTTTGCTTGGAGGACCCCTCTTAATATTTCCTGTAGGGCTGGTTTGGTGTTTGCAAATTCTTTTAGTTTTTATTTGTCTTGGGAGCTTTTTATGTCTCCTATTTTCAATGACAGCCTAGTTGGATATAGTATTCTTGGCTGCATATTTTTCTCATTGAGTGCTCTGGATATATCATGCCAGTCCTTTCTGGCCTGCAAGGTCTCTGTGGATAAGTCTGCTGTCAATACAATATTTCTATTTTTGTATGTTACAGACCTCTTGTCCCAAGCTGTTTTCAGGATTTTCTCTTTGTCATAAGACTTGTAAGTTTTACTATTAGATGACAGGATGTGGACCTATTTTTATTGATTTTGAGAGGGGTTCTCTGTGCCTCCTGGATTTTGATACTTGTTCCCTTTGCCATAATAGGGAAATTCTCTACAATAATTTGCTCCAATATATCTTCTGCCCCCCCCCTTTCTTCTTCTTCTGAAATACCAATTATTCTAATATTGTTTCATCTTATGATATCACTTATCTCTTGAATTCTCCCCTTGTGGTCCAGTAGTTGTTTGCCTCTCTTTTGCTCAGCTTCTTTATTCCCCATTATTTGGTCTTCTGTATCACTAATTCTTTCTTCTGCCTCATTTATTCTAGCAGTAAGAGCCTCCATTTTTTATTGCACCTCATTAGTAGCTTTTTTTAATTTCAGTTTGGTTAGATTTTAGTTCTTTTATTCCTCCAGAAAGGGGTTTTATTTCTCCAGACAGGGTTTCTCTATTATCTTCCATGCCTTTTTTGATCCCATCTAGCTCCTTGAGAATTGTCATTCTGAACTCTAGATCTGGTATAGTACCAACGTCCATATTGATTAGGTCCCTAGCCTTCAGTACTGCCTCTTGTTCTTTTTTTGTGTGTGTGTGGTGAGTTTTTCTGTCTTGTCATTTTATCCAGATAAGAATATGTGAACAGAGAATAAAATACTAAAAGGGTTGAAAAGACCCCAGAAAAATGTTCACTAATCAAATCAGAAGAGATCCCAAATTGGGGGAGAAAAAGGGGGTAAAAAGACGTTAAGAACAATTTTTTTAATTAAAGAAAAAAATATATATATATATAAATTAGACTGGTTAATAGAACAGAGCTACCAATGTGATATTCAGTGTATTTTGGTCTCTTACAAGAAAATACCTCCCAAAATTTTAAAGAGTGAAAAACATATATATACAAAAATAAGGGTAAACATAATGAAGGGATGGAATATGACTGTAAACATGAAAATTAAAAAAAAAATTCTAAAAAAGGAATTGATAAGATAAGTTAGCTGGAAAAAGAAAGAAAAAGAAAGTGGAGAGAATGTGCTTAGGCTGGAGGCTAGAACAAAGCCCTGTGCTAGATTTGGGGTATATTTTGATCTATTAGAAGAAATTGTTTCCCAAAAATTTTTTAGAAGAAAAAATCCTATATATACACAAAAAAATAAGGTTAGATACAATGAAGGATAAAATATGACTATAATAATGAAGGTTTAAAAAGATTTTTTTAGAAAGGTATTGTTAAGATACACTAGTTAAAAAATGTTAAAAGAGGAAAGAAGAAAAGTTTAAAAAACCAAAATAAGAAAAAAATAAAATTAAAAAAATTTAATTAACTTTTCAAGACTAAAGAATCATGGGGAGAAAGCCATGAATTCCATGCTTTGTTTTCCCCTCCTCTGGAATTCCACCATTCTCCTTGATCAGTGAGCTTGGTCTTGGCTGGGTGTTCTTGCCAATCTTCTTGAGGAGGGGCCTGTTGTAGTGATTTTCAAATGTCTTTGCCCAAGGCAGAATTGCGCTACCATTGCCAGGGGCCTGGCTAAATAATCTGCTTGGGTTCGCACTCAGGAGATTTTGTTCCCTGAATGTTTTCCTTACAGATCTGGAGGATGGGAATGAAAGTGGTGGCCTCCCAATCTCTGGCCAGAGGAGCTGACAGCTTAGGGCCCCACTCCTCAGTACACCCTTTGGGAAAAGCACTCAATCACTCCCGTCTCCCTGGTCTCTGGCTGCACTCTGAGCTCAACCAGTTTGTGATCGAGCGCCTCAATCTCTGGCACCAGCCCCATTTGGAGTCTCCAAACCCAGCAAATTCCTGCCTCCACAGAAGGAAGGTGGGTCTCCCCAGATCTGCCACTTGTGGGGTCCCTGCTCAAAGAGCAGTGGTCCTACTATGCCACAAATCACAGTTTAAGGTAATCCCGAGCTGAGAGCTCACTCCTTGGCTCCATCTCTGTAGCTGGCTTCCCTTCTCTGATACCTGTGAGCTCTGCTACACTCAGACACCTCTGATCCTTCTGTGACCCCATGGGACTTGAGACCACACTGTCCCCACGAGGGCTCCACCCCTCCTTGGCCTCTGGAGGAATGTCCCTCAGTGGGGCAAACTTTTAAAAGTTCAAATTTTGTGCTCCATTGCTCCGCCACTGGCCAGGAGCTGGCCCCTCCCCCCATGGTCTGTGGCTTTGGATTCACTTCTCCACATGTCCTACCTATCAGAAAGTGGTCAATTTTCTGTTTCTAGAATTGCTGCTCTTCTTCTCTTCGATCTCCTGTTGGGTTTGTAGGTGTTCAGAATGGTTTGATAACTATCTAGCTGAACTCCTGTGACCTGATGTCACCTCAGTTGGCTACTTCTCCGCCATTTTGACTCCTACTGCCTTTCTCTGTTTTTTTTTCTTTTTTTAACATAATGCTTTCAAGATCCATCCATGTTGTCACAAATGGCAAGATGTTTTTCTCTTCTCAAAGAGAATGATATGCCATTGTATATGTATACCACAACTTCTTTATCCATTCATCTATTGACAGACACTTAGGTTGCTTCTGTATTTTGGCTATTATGAATAATGCTTCAATGAACATGAGAGTACAGATCTCTTCAATATCTTTTTTTTATTTCCTTTGATATAGACAAAAGTGGTATTGCTAGACATATGGTAGTTCCATTTTTATTTCTGAGGAACCTCCATACTTTTTTCATATTGACTGCACCAATTTACATTTCCACCAACATTGCACAAGAATTACATGTTGTCCATATCCTGGCCAACACTGATCATCTCTTCTTTTTGTTGGTAACCATTTGATATGTGGGAAGTGATATCTCCTTGTGGTTTTTATTTGAATTTCTCTGATAATTAATGATGTTGGGTGCCTTTTCATGTACCATTTGGTCACTTGAATGTCTTCTTTGTAAAAAATTTTTATTTAGTTTCTTGGTCCATTTTCTTTTTTTTTTTTTTTCCTCTAAGGTGTTCTATTTTATTTTTTTTTATTTCATTTCTTTTCAGTGTAACAGAATTCATAGTTTTACAACACACCCAGTGCTCCATGCAATGCATGCCCTCCATAATACCCACCATTTTCTTTTACTTTGCCCAGTACTCGTTATTTTAAAATATGGGAACCTTGACATTTAAAAAATTCAGTATTTATTTCAAATAAGAACTCCAGTATTGAAACTTGAATAAATTGCCTCAGAGAAAATCACTGGTAAACATTACAAATATCATTACTGGTTTGCAAAAGTCACCAACATAGTATAATGGTTTTGGTAGAGCCAGGCACAATATATGAGAAAAAAAGAAAAGAAAAAAAGTTTTCAGCAGAAGCAATGCTGAAAACCATAAAATCAGTAATTAGATTTAGAGAAAAACCTTGTGGGAAATAAAGCCACAGTGAGGCAGTCAGTTAATCTAGAGCTGGTTAAATTATAGCATAGCTTGGATGCCAAGTGATACCTATTGCTGATATAAATTGAAGGAACAACAGCAAAAATAATAATAATAATAATAATAATAACTCTGATGACTGAGGTGGCAGAGTAGGAAGACCCAGAGCTTATCCCTTCCCACAACATACCAAAACTAACCACATTTAGAGCACTCTCTGAAAATGACCTAAAGGCCAGCAGAGCAGCTCTTCCACAACTAAAGATAGAAAAAGCCACATCAAGTTATGTGGAAGGAGTAGACATAACCTCAGAATCCACAACCCCAGCACAGGGACCAACAGTGGGAGCAGAATCACAAACACAGAGATTCTCCCTGAGGAGTGAGAGATTCAAGCCCCATTGTAGGCACACATACCCAGGGAACCTGTATTGGGAAAACAAGTCCATATAGTATCCGCCTTTGAAATCAGTAGGGCTTAACTCTGATAGAGCTGGAGGGCTATGGGAAGCCAAGAATCCACTCTTAAAGGGCACATGCACAAACTCACTTCTTCCAAGATTCAGCAGAGAGACAGCAGTTTAAAAGTCCTTGGGCCATATGTGAAGATTTATTGACCAATTTTAGGATGTGCAACATAGGGGCAGGGGTCTGTAGTAACTTTTTTCAGGAATGAAGCACTGGCAGACACCATTATTTTTACCCCCTTCTACCCTGCTAGTCCAGTGCTAGAAAGTGCCATTTCTGACACTCTCCATCTATCTTATTAGCATTGCTTACCCAGACTTCCCATTCCCCTATGGACCTGCCCCAGCAGGAGCCTCTCCAACATGGCTCCCATAGTGAATCACTTGGTAAGCAGACTTGACCAGAACCAGTTCTCCCCCAAAGTGACTTCCACACTGCCACACTCAGCAGGTAGACTCAGCTAGGAAAAATGTCCCCACCAAAGCAATTCCTGTTCCACAAAACCCAACAGGTGGCTTTGAATGTAAATAGTGCCTCCCCAGGATCTTCTGCCCCAGTAGAGCCAGACATACACACCACTGCAGCTACAACAGTTGTGTCCAGCAATTGCAACCAGCTTATCTGGTGCCAGACCCACCCATGAGCAACACTTAAAGCCCAGCCACAATAGAATGGTCCACACAGTGCATACAAAGGACATCCCTGAAGTCCCTGGTTCTGGTGACAAGGTAGGAATGCACTTCTGGGATACACAGGACACTTTCTACATATGGTGACTCCTTCAAGACTGGGAGACAAACCTGATCAATCTAATACATGAAAATAGAGTTGGGCAAAATATGACAGAGGAATATAGTTTTTTAAAAACTCATAAAAAGATCTAAACAAAAGGCAGTTAAGCAATCTATCTCTTAAGGAGTTCAAGGTAATGCTCATAGAGATGATCACCCAAATCAAGAGAAGAATGCAGAAAAACAGAAAGGAGTTCAAAAAGATATAAAAACCATAAAAAATAAATAATCAGAGCTAAAGAATACAATGACTAAAATGAAAAAGGCAGCACAAGGAAGTAGTGGCTGACTAGATGATGCAGAAAAGTAGACCAGTGATCTGAAAGACAGGGTAGTGGAAATCACCCAAGATAAACAACAACAACAACAAAAATAGAATTTTTAGAAAATCTAGGAGACTTTGGGAACAACATCAAGCGTGTTAACACTTGCATTTTAGGGGACCCAGGAGAACCAAAAGAAAGAGACAGAAAACTTTTCTGAAAAAATAAAGGCTGAAAACTTCCCTGACCTGAAGAAGGAAACAGACATCTAGGTCTAGAAAGCTTGGGAAGCCCTAAATGAGATGAATCATGTCAAGACACATAATAATTTAAATGTCCAAAACTAAAGATAGAGACTCCTAAAAGCAGCAAGAGAAATGCAAATCATTATGTACAAGGTAACCCATAAGACTATCAGCTGATTTTTCAGAAGAAAATTTGCAGGCCTCAATAGAGTGGTGTGATATATTCATAGTGCTAAAAGGAAAAACCCTACAACCAAGAATATTCTATGTGGCAAGGTTATTATTCAGAATTGAATAACATATTAAAATTTTGCAGACAAACAAGAGTTAAAAGACTTTGTTGCCACTAAAGAAGGCTTACAAGAAATATTACAGGGACTTCTTTTTTTTTAAGATTTTATTTATTTGACAGAGACACAGAGAGAGAGGGAACACAAGCAGAGGGAGTGGGAGAGGGAGAAGCAGGCCTCCTGCCAAGCTGGGAGCCTGATGCAGGGCTTGATCCCAGGATTCTGGGATCATGACCGGAGATGAAGGCAGACACTTAACAACTGAGCCACCCAGGCACCCCTTACAGGGACTTCTTTAAGCAGAAAAGAAAAGGCCATAACTAGAACTAAGAAAACTATGAAAGGAAAAACAAAACAAAACCACTGGCAAAAGCAAGCATATAATAAGTGGAATGGATCAATCCTTGATACAGTAGTATACAAGTATACTTGTATACAAGTAGTATACAAGTATAAAGGTTGAAGGATAAAAGTAGTAAAATCAATTATACCCAAAATAATTAGTTAAGATGTACACAAAAAGAAAAGGTAAAATACAATGATAAAAACAAAATATGAGGGAGGGGAGACTAAAAATGTAGAGCTTTTAGCATGTGTATAAATATAAGCAACTAGAACTTAATATAGACTGCTATGTATACAGGGTGTTATATACAAAGTTCATGGTAACCACAGACCAAAAACCTATAATAGATATACAAAAAAATCAAGAGAAAGGAATCAAAATATAACACTAAAAAAAATCAAATCATACAGGAAAAAAACACGAGAAGAAGAAAGGAATAGAGAACTACAAAAACAACTGGACAACAATTAACAATATGGAAAAAGTACATAAGTATCAGTGATTACTTTAAATATAAATGGAATAAATACCCCAATCAAATGACATATGGTGGTGAATTGATTTAAAAAAAAATGTATCTATATGCTGCCTAAAGAGACTCATTTCATTTAAGACTTAAACATTCATACAGACTGAGAGAAGAGATAGAAAAGGTATTCCAGAAAATGAAAACAAAAAGAAAACTGGGGTAGCAGTACTTTTATCAGACTAAATAGACTTTAAAGACAGTAGCAAGAGACAAAGAAGGGCATTACATAATGATAAAGAGATCAATCCAACAAGAAGATACAACAACTGTAAACATTTGTGCTCCCAAAATAAGAATGGCTAATTATATAAAGCAAATAGAAACAGACATAGAGGGGAAAAAACTAACAGTAAGACACTAATAGGAGTCTTTAGCCCTCCACTTACATCAATGGATATATCATTCAGACAGAAAATCAGTGCAGGAACAGTGGCCTTAAATGACACATTAGACCAGATTGACTACATAGATAGTACAGAACATCCCAGCCAAAACCAATAAAATACACATTATTTACTTTTTTTTAAGTTTTTATTTATTCATTAGAGAGAGAGAGAGAGAGAGAGAGAGAGTACAAGCACAGGCAGAGGGAGAGTGGGAAGCAGACTCCCTGCTGACCTGGGAGCCCAACATGGGGCTCAATCACAGGACCTAGAGATCACGACCTGAGCCAAAGGTAGCTGCCCAGCCATCTGAGCCACCCGGGTGCCCCAATACACATTCCTTCCAACTGCACATGGTCCAACTGTAGCATAGATCACATGTTAAAATATAAACAAGTCTCAATAAATTTAAGAAGATTGAAATCATATCAAGCATCTTTTCTTACCATAAGGCATGAAACTAGAAATCAATTTCAAGGAAAAAGCTAGGGGAAAAAATACATGGAAGCTAAACAAAATGCCACTCAACAGCTAATGGGTCAATGTGGAAATCAAAGGAGCAATCAAAAAATACCTGGAGTCAACTGAAAATAGAAAAACAACATTCAAAATCTATGTATGGGATGCAGCTAAAGTGATTCTAAGAAGGAATTTTATGGTGATGTAGCCCTACTACAAGAAGCAAGAAATATCTCAAATAAACAATTTAACCTTACATCTAAAGAAACTAGAAAAAAGAAGAACAAACAAATCTTAACATTAATAGAAGGAAGAAATTAATGAAAATCACAGTGGAAATAAATAAGAGAGAACAAAACAATAGATAAATAAATTGATAAGCTTTCAAATAGACTCATCAAGAAAAAAGGATATAAGGTCCAAATAAATAAAGTAAAAAATGAAAAAGAAGTTACACCAAAACTACAGAAATACAAAGATTAAAAGAGACTACTAAAAACAGATATAGGCCAACAATTTGAAGAAATGGAAGAAATGGTTAAATTCCTAGAAAATTACAATCTTTCAAGTCTTGAATCAGAAAGAAATTAAAAAACTGAATAGACTAGTAATGACTAGTAATGAAATTGAATTGGTAATTTAAAAACTCCCAATAAACAAAAGTCTAAGTCACACAGCTTCCCAGGTAAATTCCAGCAAATATTTAATGAGTAGGTAATACCTGTCCTTTTCAAACTCTTCCAAAAAGCTGATGAGAAAGGAACACTTCCAATTTCATTCTATGAGGTCAGCATTATCCTGGTAACTAAACCAGACAAAGATATTACAGAAAACAAAACTATAGGTCAATATAGCTGATTAATAGAGATCCAAAAATCTTCAAAAATGTTCAGGGAACTGAATCCAATAATACATTAAAATGATCATACACCATGATCAATATGATTTGTTCCAGGGATGCAAGGATGGTTCCATTTCTGCAAATCAAAATGATACTGCACATTAACAAAATGAGGGATAAAAGTTATATGATCATCTCAATAGATGTAGTAAAGACGTCTGATAAAATTCAATTTACATTTATGATTAAAAAAACCCTCAACAAAGTCAGTTTGGAGACAACATATCTCAACATATTTAAGACTATATGTGGCAAAGCAACAGCTAACAGTAATCAATGAAAAGCTTGTCTCACTCAAAAGCTTTTAGATTTTCATCTAAGATCAAAAACAAAACGAGGGTGACTGCTCTCACCACATTTATTCAGCATAATACTGTAATTTTAGTCACAGCAATCAGACAAAAAAATGAAATAAAGGTACCCATTGGTAACAAAGAAGCAAAAACTGTTATTATGTGCAGATGAAATGACTATGGGTAGAAAACCCTAAAAATCACGAGACTAGAAGTAATAAATGAATTTAGGAAGAGTTGCAGAATAAAAATTAATGTACAGAAATCAGATGTATTTCTACATACTAATAACAAACTATCAGAAAAAGAAATTAAGAAAGCATTCCATTTAATTACATCAAAAAGAATAAAATACCTAGGAATCAATTTAACAAAGGAGGTGAAATACCAGTACTCTGAAAGCTATAACACATTGATGAAAGAAATTGAAGATGACAGAAATAAATGAAAAAGTATTTTATGTTCTATAAGTTGGAAGAATTCAGTTTGTTTTTTTTTTTTTAAGTAGGTTCCACACCCATCATGGAGCCCAACATTGGGCTTGAATTCATAACCCTGAGATCAAGACCTGAGCTGAGATCAAGAGTTGGAGGCTTAATTGACTGAACCACCCAGGTATTCCATAAGTTGAAAGAATTCATGTTGTTTTTACTAGGGGCACCTGGGTGGCTCAGTTGGTTAAGTGGCTACCTTCAGCTCAGGTCATGATCCCAGAGTCCTGGGAATGAGTCCCACATTGGGATTCCTGCTCTGTGGGGAGTCTGCTTCTCCTTCTGCCTCTCTTTCTCTCTATCACATGAATCAATAAATAAAAGTCTTTTTTTTAATGTCATTACTATCCAAAACAATTTACATATTGAATGCAATCTCTATCAAAAAAAGGCATTTTTTTACAGAATTAAAACAAATTATAGAGAAAAACTGAAGGTATCATTTTCCCTGATCTCAAACTATACTATAAAGCTATAGTAACCAAAAAAGTATGGTATGGAACAGGCACAGACACAGAGATTAATGGAACAAAATAAACAGCCTAGAAATACACCACACTTCTATGGTCAATTAATCTATGACAAAGGAAGCAAGACATACAATGGGGAAAAGACAGTCTTCAATACGTGGTGTTTCAATAAACTGGACAGCTACAGGAAAAAGAACAAAATGGAACCTCTTTCTTACACCATATACAAAAATAAATTCAAAATGCACTAAAGACCTAAATGTAAGACCTAAAATGATAAAACTCTTGAAAGAAAACATAGGCAGTAAACTCTTGGACATCAGTTTTAGCAATATTTGTTTTAGATATCACATATAAGTGATAGCACACTTTCTCTGTCTGGCTTAACTCAGTATAATAGCCTGAAGGTCCAACCCTGTTGACCAAAATGGTAGAATTTCCTTCTTTCTCATGGCTGAGTATTTTTCCATTGTATATTTCCAATGTGTATTTACATTTCCATGTATATTTCCACCACATCTTTTTTATTCATTCAACTATAGGTGGACACCTAAGTTGTTTCCATATCTTAGCTATTATAAATGATGCTGCCATGAACATGGGAGTGCAGATCTTTTCAAGTTAGTGTTTTTATTTTCTTTGCATATATAGCCAAAAGTGAGATTGCTGGATCATATCGCATTTTCGTTTTTAATTTTCTGAGAAAATTCCATACTGTTTTCAATAGTGGCTGTACTAATTTATGTTCCCACCAATAATGCACAAGGATTCTCTTTTCTCAGGGCCTCACCAATATTTTTTTTAATCTCTTATCTTCCTGACAGTAGTCATTCTGACAGGTATAAGGTGATATTGTGATTTTGGTTTTTTTTTTTTTTTTAGTTAAAACATTTTAATTTTTTTTAGCAGTTTCAGATTTACAGAAAACCGATTGGTTTGCATTTTCATCATCAGTAGTGATATTCAGCATCATATCATGTACCTGTTGGCCATTTAGATGTATTCTTTTAAAAGATGTCTATTAGTTCCTCTGCCCATTTTTAATTGAATTGCTTTTTAATTGCTATTGAATTGTATGAGCTTTTATATATTTTAGATACTAACCCCTTATCAAATACAGTTTGCAAATAATAGCGACTGCATTCAATCTACAGATGGCATTATATAGTATGGACATTTTACAATGTTCTTCTGATCCATAAACATGGGATATCTTTCCATTTATTTGCATCTTATTCAATTTTTTTGTCAAAGTCTTGTAGTTTTGTTGTATGGTATTTTACTTGGATCAATTTATTCCTAACTATTTTATTATGCTATTGTGGATGGAATAGTTTTCTTTGTTTTTCTGATGTTTTCTTTTTGTGTGCAGAAACACCACGGATTTCTGTATGTTGGTATTATATTCTGCAACTTCCCTGAATTTGTTGACAGCTTTTGGGTTGAGTAAATAGAATAGCCATAAGATCATATCTGGACATAGTGACAGTTTTACTTCTTTCTCTCTGATTTACATGCCTTTCATTTCTTCATTTTGCCTGATCACTCTAGCTAGCACTCCAATGCTGTATTTAATAAGAATGATGAGAGAGGACAGCCCTGTCTGTATCCGATCTTAGATGAAAGGCTTAAAATCTTTCTCCATTGAGAATGGTGATGGCTGTGCTGTGGGCTTGTTCTATGTGGCATTTATTGGTTGAGGTATGTTCTTTCTATATCCAATTTGCTGAGGGTTTTTATCATGAAAGGATGTCGAATTTTGTCAAATGCTTTTTCTGCATCTATTTAGATGATGATATGATTTTTGTTTCATTTTATTAATATGGTTTATCTAATTTATTGATTTGTGCATGTTGAACCATCCTTGCAAATGAGGGATAAATCCCACTTGATCATGATATATGATCCTTTTAATGTGCTGGTGAATTCAATTTCCTAATATTTTGTTGAAAACTTTTACATCAATATTCATCAGGGATATTGGTGTTAGAGTAATGTTGGCCTTATAAAATGAGTTTGGGTATGTTCTCTTCTATTTTTTAGAAATGTTTAAGAAGGATTGGTATTTGTAGTTTTTTAAATGTTTGGTGAAATTCACTAGTAAAACCAGAACCTGGGCTTTTCTGTATAGGGAGGGTTTTGATTACTGATTCAATCTCCTTACTTGTTATTGTTCTATTCAGAATTTCTATTTCTTCCTGATTCAGTCTTGGTAGATTGTATGTTTCTAGAATTTATCCATTTATCCATTTGTTGCAAATGGTCCATCTTTTGGCCTATATCTGTTTATAGCTGTCTCATGATTCTACAGATTTTTCTATTAATATTTGTAATATACCTCTTTCATTTCTTATTTTATTTGAGTAGTCTCTCATTTTCTTGGTGTAGATAAAGGTTTGTCAATTTTGCTTCCATTCAAAAAACAGCTCTTAGGGGTGCCTGGGTGGCTCAGTGGTTAAAGCCTCTGCCTTCGGCTCAGGTCATGATCTCAGGGTCCTGGGATCAAGCCCGGCATTGGGCTCTCTGCTCAGCAGGGAGCCTGCTTCTCCGCCCCTCCCCCTGCCTCTGCCTGCCTCTCTGTCTGCTCATGATCCTTGTCTGTCAAATAAATAAAATCTTAAAAAAAAAAAAAAACAGCTCTTAGTTTTGCTGATCTTTTCTATTGTCTTTAGTCTCTATTTCATTTATCTGCCCTAAAATTTATTTCCTGCATTCTGTTATCTTTGAGTTTAGTTGGTTTTATTTTTCTAATTCCTTGATGGATAAAGTTAGATAGTTTATTTGATAACTTCTTATTTTCTTAATCTGCACTTATCACTATAAACTACACTCTAAGAACTACTGTTGCTATATCCCATAGGTTTGGGTATGCTATGTTTCCATTTTCATTTACTTCAAAATATTTTATGATTTCCCTTTGTATTATTCTTTGACCATTGGTTTTCAGAGTATGTTTAGTTTCCACAAACTTGTAAATTTTTCTGGTTTTTCTCATATTGATTTTTTTCTTTAAATTCCAGTTACTTAATATACAGTATAATAATAGTTTCACATGTACAATATAGTGATTCAATCCTTCCATACAACACCCATACAACAGGTGTTCCATACAACACCTGGTGCTCACCACAACAAGTGCCCTCTGCAATCCCCATTACCTATTTCACCCATCCCCCCATTCACCTCCCCTCTGGTAACTATCAATTTGTTCTCTTTAGTTAAGATTCTGTTTTTTGGTTTGCTTCTTCCTTTCTCTTCTTTTCCCCCCCTTTCCTCATTTGTTTTGTTTCTTAAATTCCACATATGAGTGAAATCATATGGTATTTGTTTTCCTATGACTGACTTATGTCACTCAGCATTATACTCTCTAATTCCATTCAAGTTGCTACAAATGGCAAGATTTCATTCTTTTCATGGCTTAGTAATATTCCGTTGCCTATATGTACCACCTCTTCATTATTCATTCATCAGTCAATGGACACTTGGACTGTTTCCATAATTGGTTATTGTTGATAATGCTGCTATAAACATCAGGGTGCATGTATCCCTTTGAATTAGTATTTTTGTATTCTTTGGGTAAATACCTAGTATTGCCATTGTTGAATCATGGGATAGTTCTATTTTTAACTTTTTGAGGAACCTCCATATAGTTTTCCAGAGTGGCTGCACCAGTTTGTAAATCCACCAACAATGCAAGAAGGTTTCCTTTCTCCACATCCTCACCAACACCTGTTGTTTCTTGTGCTGTTGATTTAGCCATTCTGACAGGTGTGAAATGATATCTTGTTGTAGTTTTGATTTGCATTTCCCTTATGTTCAGTGATTTTTAGTATCTTCATGTGTCTGTAGCCTTCTGTATGTCTTCTCTGGAAAAATGTCTATTCATGTCTTCTGCCCATTTTTTAATTGGATAATTCATTTTTGGGGTGTTGAGTTTTATAAATTACTTATATATTTTGGATACTAACCCTTTATCAGATATGCCATTTACAAATATCTACTCCCATTATGTAGGTTGCCTTTTAGTTTTGTTAATTGTTTCCCTTGCTGTGTGGAAGGGTTTTTTTGCATGTGTTTTTGTTTTTGTTTATTTGGGGTGTTTGTTTGTTTTTTATGTTCAGTTAGCCAGCATATAGCCATAGCCATCTTAAGTTTTTGATGTAGTGTTCAACGATTCATTAGTTGCATATAACACCCAGTCCTCATCACAACACGTGCTTTATTTTGATGTAGTACCAATAGTTTATTTTTGCTTTTGTTTCTCTTGCCTCGGGAGACATATCTAGAAGTTGCTATGGCTGAGGTCAAAGAAGTTTCTGTCTGTGTTCTCTCCCAGGATCTTTATGGTTTCAGGTCTCACATTTAGGTCTTTAACCCATTCTGAATTTTTTTGTGTGCATGGTGTAAGAAAGTGGTCTGGTTTCATTCTTTTGCACATGGCTGTCCAGTTTTCCCAACAGCATTTGTTGAAGAGACCATCTTTTTCCCATCACATATTTTTCCCTGCTTTATTGAAGATTACCCATATAGCTGTGGGTTCATTTCTGGGTTTTCTATTCTGTTCCACTGATCTATGTACCTATTTTTGTGCCAATCCCATACTGTTTCAGTCACTGCAACTTTGTAATTTAACTCTAAGTCCAGAATTGTGATATCTCCCTTTTTGCTTTTATTTTTCAGGATTGCTTTGGCTATTTGATCTTTTGTGGTTCCATACAAAATTTAGGATTGCTTGTTCTAACTCTGTAAAATATGTTTTTGCAATTTTGATCGGGATTTCATTAAATGTGTAGATTGCTTTCAGTAGTATAGACATTTTAACAATATTTGTTCTTCCAATCCATGAGCATAGAATGTCTTTCCATTTCTTTGCATCATCTTCAATTTCTTTCATCATAGTTTTATAGTTTTCTTTCACCTCTTTGATTAGGTTTATTCCTAGGGATCTTATAGTTGTGGGTACAATTGTAAATAAATTTTCTGCCCCCTTTTCTCTCTCTTCTTCTGGGACTCCTATAATATGAATGTTGTTATGGTTGATGGAGTCACTGAGTTCCCTAAATCTGTTCTTGTGTTGCATACTTTTTTTACTCTTTTGTTCAACTTCATTATTTTTTTCAGCTTCATTATTTTACATTATTTTGTCTTCTAGGTCAGTAATTCATCCCTCTACTTCTTCCAGCCTGCTGTTCATTGCATCAAGTGTTTTTCCAATCTCCTTTATTGCATTCTTCATCTCTGATTCTTTTTCTTTTTAGCTCTGTGGTAAGGGTCTCACTGATGTCTTCTATTCTTTTCTCAAGTCCAGTGAGTTTCCTTATGATTATTGTTTTAAATTCTTCAGCAGCCATGTTACTTATATCTATTTCATTAGATCTCCAGCCATGGCATTATCTTCCTTTTTCACTTGGGATAATTTCTCCATATTGATATTTTGTATAAGTCCCTGCCTTCTTCTGTATGTTAGAAAAGCCAGTTATGTGTCCCACTCCTAAAAGTAATGGCCTTATGAAGAACAGGTCAGGTAGTCCCCAGGGCCTGGTGCTTTGGGAAGTGTCTCCAGTGTGTACTATGTGTGCTCTGCTCTTTTGCTTTGGCTGCTCTAGCCTTCAGGCCAGTTGTCTACAGAGGTTCTCTTTGCCTGCTGTGGCTAGTGTTTGATCCCCCTGGCCTGAATGTGGTGGGTATTAACTAGGTGTGTTCTGGTCTTCTTGTGAAATGAGACCTGACACCAACTCTACCAGAACTGAGGCTCTCCAGAATTCTGTGGTCATGAGATATGGTGTGGGCAGGAGTTTGTGCTGTTCTCCTGAGGGAGGAACCCATGGTGCTCATACTAAGGCACTTGACTAAGAAAGGCAGTTCCTCCAGAGCACAGGAAGGGTGGGGCTTGGTATCAGCAAGCTGGGCAGCCATTGTGGACACTGCTTCCCACAGGTGGCTCTGTATGTATCTGAAGTGTAGGGGGTGAAATGGCACCAAACAGCTCCTTTGTTCCTGGAGAGGCTTCTTCTGAATGCTGCCTTTCAGGGAAGTGCTCCTAGAATAGTGAATAATCTCTCCCACTGTGTGCTACAGGCATTTTCAGATTACTGATTCCATGCATTCTGCCTCTGGGTTTTTGCCTGTCTTCTTTCTAGGAGCAGGGCAGTGCCCTCCTGGTTCTACCCCAGCCAAGCCCATTTACCTTTAAGATGGGCTTTAGAGACCAGGTGTTGGCAAGAGTCTGCACTGGTCTTCTGAGGGAAGGGCCCACCATGCTGGGACTGAGAGAAGTTTGGCTGAGAAGGGCAGTCCCACCAGAGCACAGGGTGGTGGGGCTTGGTATACGTAAGCTGAGCAGCCTGTGTCAGTGCTGTGTTGCCTCCCACCTGTGTCTCTGGTTTGTGCTGAGGGGTAGGGGAGGGAAATGCTACCAACCAGCTTCGCTATTCCTAGAGAGGTATCTTTGTGAATGCTGCCTCCAGAGATGCTCTCTGAAACAAGCAAATAATCTCTTCCCTGTGTGCCCCAGGCATTCTTCAGATCACTGTTCCCAGGCTGTCTGACCCCAGGTTTTTTGCCTATCTTCTCTCCAGGAGCAGGGCAGTACCTTCCAGGCTCTGTCCCATCCAAGCACATTGACCTTTAACACTTCAGGCTGTAAGCCCTACTGGTTGCAAGAACTCATGGTATTTAGCTCCTCTTATTTTCCAAGTCACTGGCTTTGGGGAAACCATCTCCTTTGCATTCTTCTGTGTGCTCCTCTTTCTCTCACCCTCCTACTTGCCCACAGCCCCTCCCCTCTGCAGCACCCACAATCCATTTCTCCCCTAAACCATGTCTCCATACTTCCTACATTCCTCAGTGTGGCCTCTTCTCTCCTTGTAGTTGTGGAATTTGTTCTGTCAGTCCTCAGCCTGATTTCTGGAGTATTTAGGATGTTTTGAGAGTTATCTAGTTGTGTTCATGCGAAGAGATAAACCTAGGGTCCTACTTCACCACCATCTTCTAAAACTGTTCTTAGCTCCCACTTTAAAGAAGTGAAAACCCCAGGGCTATTTTGACTAAAGGTAGAGTTTCAGGGTGCCTGGGTGGCTCAGTCAATTGAGCATCCAACTCTTGATTTCAGCTCATGTCATGATCTTAGAGTTTTGGGGTCAAACCCCACATCAGGCTCCATACTCAGTGCAGAGTCTGCTTCAGCTGCTTTCTCCCTCACCCTCTGCCTCTCCCCCTGCTTACTCTCACTCTCTCTAAATAAATAAGTGAGTAAATAAAATCTTTTTTTTTAAGGCACAGTTTCAATGCATCCTTTAAAAGGAAGTAAAGTCACAAGACTTATTACCTACAAATTTTCATAAATGGGGTAGAGGATGTAATGAGCTGGGAGAAGGGTAGTCCACTATCCCAAACCATGAGCAAGCAAGAACTAGAGAGCAAAGTAGCAAGCACCTGCTATAACTTGGAAGGGTGGTTGTCACTAATTTTTTTGTGGGCTAAAATCTAGGTGATTATTTTTTTTTAAGATTTTATTTATTTATTTGACAGAGATCACAAGTAGACAGAGAGGAAGGCAGAGAGAAGAGGGGGAGCAGAACAGAGAGCCTGATGCGGGGCTCAATTCCAGGACCCTGAGATCATGACCTGAGCTGAAGGCAGAGGCTTAACCCACTGAGCCACCCAGGCGCCCCAAATCTGGGTGATTATTTTAAAAGGTACCCTAGGAAAAGCAAAGCAGGGACTTGTGGTAGGAATCCTAATCTTGGGTTCTTATCTAAATGCCCAGACACTAGGTGTGAACAGGGCTTTCACACTGTCAGTGCCTAAGTAGCGACTCAAAATAGCTTCTTTTTTTTTTTTTTTCCATCACAATTGATTCCATAATGCCCAGGTATCAGTCTTTGGGAAAATCATGTGTACTGTCTGGATGGTGGGGATATTAAAAGCCAGTGGCAGGGTTTTAGTCAGCCAGCACATGAGACATTTGAGCAAAACAAAAATGCCACTCAATAATAGCAATAGGGGCACCTGGGTGGTAGTTGGTTAAGTGTCCAACCCTCAGTTTTGGCTCAGTTCATGATCTCAGGGTCATGAGATCAAGCCTTGTATTGGGTTCCAAAATTTTCTACCCTCTCCTTCTGCCTGTCCCCCCAGCTCACATGCACACACATGCATACACGCTCTCTAAAAAAATACATATATATTAAAATAATAGTTATAGGCAAATGGTAGTCTAAAATCCTATCTATAACTATCTCCCCCATTTGTTAAGATCCAGTCAAGAAAATAAACTTAAAGCCCTTGAATAAGGTTAAAATAGGTATTTGATCAAAAACTTGGGTGAGACTATAGAATTCTTGTACCTGTTGGCCATCTTTTGTAAGTTTGTCTGAATTTTTCCAGAATTATTAATATAAATGCAGCCAGTGGTGCCCTTTACAGGATATACACCTTCCTTAGCCAATAAGTAATCTAAAGATAATTATCCAAAATGATCTCTGTGGAAAAATTATGTAATTGTTGCATTGAAGCTAGGCTTTGATATAACAGCCCAATATTTAACCAGCGTGGCTGAC
The DNA here is from genome assembly GCA_004024625.1 of Mellivora capensis. Lineage (NCBI taxonomy): Eukaryota > Metazoa > Chordata > Mammalia > Carnivora > Mustelidae > Mellivora > Mellivora capensis. The sequence goes on along the minus strand of PISX010009209.1, from coordinate 29,600 downwards.
AAGTTGGTGTTTGCCTTAATTTGTTTTCTTCTTTATTCCTTGCTTTCCTTTCTTCCTTTTTTTTTTTTTTTAAGAAGGCTCTATACCCAATGTGGGGCTTAAACTCATAACCCTGAGATCAAAAGTCACATGGTCTGCCATATTAGCCAGCCAGTCACCCGTGGTTTCTTCTTTCTAACTGAAATGTAGTTAACAAACAGTGTTATATTAGTTTCAGGTATACAATATAGTGATTGGACAATTCTATGCATACTCAGTATATACCACCTTAATAATTTTTTGTTGCATGTTCATTGTGGGAATACCTAACCCAGTTCCCATGAGGAATAGTTGCAGACCTACTGCCAACATAATGAGGATGAATATCAGACGCTTTTGACAGGAGGGAGCAGAAAGAGAGCTAGATTGGGTGTCCTTTTCAGTGATTTGTAAAGGTAGTCCCAGAAAGACTAAAGTGTAATTTGTATGATCAGATAGGACTGTCTGGGGGCCAGCAAAGAGGCAAATGCACTGGAGATTGAAGGAAGGAGAAGTACATATATGGAGAACCACATAGGTGTGAAGGCCCCAGGACACTAGACCCACGGTGGACACCAACTGTTTGATCAGGGAATCCAAAGAAAGTTGAGGTTCTTCTGGGTGCCTGGGCCTCAAGACCCAAGACCATGAGTACTGTGGTACTTGGGATGAGGTATAGGTCACATTCATCCATGTGGTGTTGGTGCCTGTGCACATATGGATGATTATAATGAACATGGGAGGGAGAAGGAGTCTCCTGCCAGGCCCCATTACTGTATTATAAAGTATCCTGTGTGAGAGCATTTGAGTATCATAGACAGCAGCCAGACGACTGCAGGACACATGAATGCTTTCTGTTGGGAAAATAGGGGTAGGTAAATAAAGCATCCAGGTAGGGCACTAACTTGGGAAAAAAATCTTTATTGAGCCCAGTAATATGTCCAGCAATTACAATGGCCCAAAAAATGAGCTCCAGTTTCTACCAATTATATAAAAATGTTAAGACTATTAGAGGGTTTAAATAGGAGGATTGTAGAGTCCCAAGTGGTGATGGTGGGAAAGGGTCCCCTCAGAGTGGTAGAAGGTGGTGACCCTGCTGTGGTGGTGGTGGTGGTGGCAGCATCCACCACCACAGGGGGTCCTCCTGACAGAAATTAAATTCATTAATACCCAGCAAGGCACATTGTATGGAGCAATCTAATGGGTGTGGTGAAGGCAAGCAATTGAATAAAGTGTTTGAAGGGGCCTCTGTAAGATTATGAGACTCAACACATATCTTGGCCTTCCCAAATCCAAAGGCCTGACAGAGAGCACACTGGCAGTCATTGTACTATCTTACTACAAGCAGTAAGCATTGTAGGAAGCATGGGTGCCTTGGGGTATCATATTTAACTCTGCAAAATGCCATTCAAGGGGGTCATCAGCGGGGCATCTAGATAAACAGGTGTTCAGTTCTACCGCTAAGTCCCGGGGAGTGCTCACCATCATTAGCCATCATGTCTTCCTGGGAGTTATCTCCTGATATAGTGGAAGGCTGTGGAGGCAGCATTCAAAATAAAGTTGTGTCCTATGGTGTTGTGAACTGAGGCATCATCATCTCATATTACATCCCACACTGTTGGTGTTGTCATCTCTTGAATTGTCATGTCCTGTACCATCACAAGCTGGGGCACAGTCATCCCTGATGTTATTGCAGGTGAAGGGGTCATCCCAGAGGAGCTTGTTGGCTTTCCCAGGTAGCCACCTAGGGAAGGGGGAACTGAGGGGCCAAGATGTTCACCAGGGTCACATAGATTTGGACTGCCTTGATTAAAGTTCACCTGCAAGTTTGGAAATATGTACTGATAACACAAACTCTCAGTAAATTTGGGAGCTTCTCAGGGATGCACCTTACAAATGATTGGGCAGTGCTCCCCTCCAAGGCATAAATGGTCTCAATCCATAAGTAGAAAAGGCTGGAGGTGCATGTGTAGCTTTGGTTAAAAGAATTTAGTTGTATGCTCCTGACAATCTAATGTTTATCTTACCAGAAATGAGTCTGAACTGCATAAGCCTGTCAGCCACTTAGGGTGAAAATTAGAGCAATAATGACCAATGCCCAGAGGTCAGGATGTGAGTGATGGCTGGGGCAGGGAGGGTGTCATTGGTCCTATTTAAAATAGAGGGCTTGAATTACCCAGCTAGTATCCTCACCTGGTGGCATTTCAGGCTCCAGGTGACTTTCAACACATACTATCCCCCTCTTCTGGGTGGATATGTGGTTCCAACAAATTTCTAGTATTGCCTTTCGAGGGTGGAAAAGAGGACCCATGACCCAGATGGCACAAAAGTTGCAGAGTAAAACCACTGGTGGAAAGCATTTGCATTCTGTAGTTTTGCATCTGCCTGCAGACTGTCTGTTCCATGTGAATATTTATTATACGCCATGACTCAGCAGCTCACTGGTGGCCTCCTCCAAAGTGGGGTAGGGCCAGGTGTTGAGATCTTATTTCCATGATGTCATTTTCTAGTGTTTCAGGTGTCAACCAACCTAAGTGCTTCTTCCCACCCTTTAGAGATCCACACTGTTCCCCTGGTGGGTCTGGGTGCAATTATTTCCACTTCCTATGGGAAAATATGTTTAGGATAAATGAGCCATCCACTAAGGCTACTATACATTAGCATTTCAGCTGGAATTTTCATATCAACTGGGTAAGCATAATTCACCAGCAGCACAGTAGGCTTGTATTTCTCTAGTAGGCCAGGACTATCTGTAAACAAGAGGGTCATACTTAACCACAAATCCCTAATCCAAGTTGCCAATGAATATTGCAAGGCAAGATGATTGACATTTCCAATTTCCAATTAAGGGGACTTAAAATTTGGAGGGAAAGTGTAAATAATATTGTCCCATTAGATGAAGGTATCAGATTCCCCCATGATAAAAATCATAGGTACTGATTGGTGGGTGGTAGTGGTGTCCATATGATCTAGAATTTAAAGTGGCAAGTGCCTGTGGCAGCAAGGAAGTCCATTTAGGAGTCCATTTACCACTCTGAAACCTAAGAAGCAAGAATTTTAGAACACCGTGGCTTTTAATAATGCCAAAGGCCTATGTCTGGTATGGGAGATGAAAGTCCCATTGAATTCCTGGAGGACAGCCTGGTGCTAGGTTATATTGGCAGTAAAATGAAATCCTTGATCTGAGTCAATGTCAAGAGGGTCAAATGGGGGCCCTTAGAAAAGAAAGATATTATCTGCTCCACAGAGGTGTTACTTTGGGTAAGCAAGCAGTACGGCAGTAAAAGTATACACATATGTAATCGCAAAGCAGGCAGTGCCCACAGAAGGAGGAAGTGGGTATATGAAGTTAACCTATCAACAGCTAAAAGGATAAGGGGAGTCCCTTCACAGAAGTGAGGCATGATGCAACAGTTTCCAATGTTTGGTTTGGGAGCATAATTTGCAACTTAAAACCATGCATTTTGCAAGAGCCGTGTAAGCAGCCTGTCCCTGTGGCAGGTCCAGGCCAGTGTGCTAGTAGCTTTCCCATAACCCTAAGAGAGATGGAAATATTTAGCCAAGGAATAAGGTTTTAGAAGTGATTAGTAAGAAAGGCCAGAATGGTGGACTCGAGGATTGATTGAGAGGGGAGAAGCTGTGGTTTTCGTGGTATGGGATGGAACTAATGGAATTGGTATTTGAGAGTCCCAAATGCGTGATAACCTGGATTTGGGTAAGGGCATTCACACTGCAGTTAAAGACAGACTCTGGGTGTAGGCAACATTTTTATGTGGTGAAACATGGATAACCTTAGTTGTGACTGGTGTCCAGGCAGTGCATCTCCAAAGTGAGGCACTCCAAAGGAGAGAAACTTGAATGTGAAAGTTGTCCTGCTGCCAGTGGCCCAAGCAAACTTCTACCCTGGTAGCAACCACTCATGAATCATAAAAATGTGGACAAGAGGCTTGTCATTGACAATGGTATGCACAATCATTTGTGCCACCCCAAAATCAGTTAACAGAGGTTACCTTGACTTGCTATATTTGATAAGCCTGGCACTGCTGCTGGCAGGATGTTTCACTGCCACTCTCCCAGGGGGTAGCAATGCCAACCATGAAGTACACAGACTTCTTTCCTCACTCCATCAGCCCTTTCTAGGGACCAGCCCAGGTCACTAGAGGCTTGGGCAATTCCTTGAAACCTGTGAGCAGGGGCCTGAGGACTATGGAAGCCATATCTTCCTGTAATTTGCAAAAACCTACCATGTCAGGTTTAGCCCATTCCAGGAGGTACCATTTCCATGTTAGCAAGGAGGTGGTCATGGCTATGCCAAACCACTATTAGGAGGCATTCCTTATCCATGACATGGCATAATGGGAATATGGTTACATAGGAGAATAACCTTCATTCCATGGGGATTTCTGTTTCTTACAAAGCCCAATAAATGGCCAGAATTTGACATTCTATGGTGGCTGTAGAAAGAAACCATCTGGCCCAGATGTCCATAAACAACCAAGAGAAGCCATCTTAATCTATAGACTTCAAAACTTTCCATGGAGGCCAGTGCCTTAACCCAGAAGGAAGGGCCAGGAAAACAGGAGGAGGACTTGATGAATTTGCCAACTGCAAAGCCTGTTGTTGAACTTCTCCCCAATGAAATATGGAGAATTTGTGCATGACTGCATAAATAGGCTCAGGAATTATGGATAAGTATGGCATGTGTTGCTGCCAAAATATGAAAAGGCTTCAGATATATTGAACTTACAGTAGCATGGTAGGAGGTTGGATGGTTAATAATTAATGTTTAACTACAAGCAAAATTTCTCATCCTCTAGAGAACCAAATAATACCCAGAAAGTTAACATTTGTGGCTGACCCTTGAATTTTATGGGGGCAATAGCCCAACTTCTATGTTGCAGATGGGTCATTTACTGTATTAGGGCTTCACACACCATATCCTCTAAGGGAACCTGGCTTAGAATGTCATCAATAGAGTACCAAAGAGTACAAGGGGACATTGTAAGGGCATCCAGGTCTTGCCGGCCAAGACTGTGGTCAAGAGCCAAGCTGTTATGGTGGCCCGTAAGCAGCCAAGTAAACGTATATGCAATGCCTCCAAACATGAAAGCGAACTGTGCCTGGGACCCACTGGTGACTGATACTGAATAGAATGTGTTAGCTAGACTCACCACAGTAAAATAGTCCTCCCTAGAACCCTTCAAAGGTCCTCAATTAACTGGACAGTGTTGGGAATGGGAGCCTTAATAAGGGGCACCTGAGCATTTAAATTTCCGTAGTGAACTGTAAATCTCCTCTCAGTAGTAGAGGGCTTTAATACTACCAAAATGGGGGAACTGAAAGAAGAAATGCTGTATTATGATGTATTTAAGGACCCCCTCATTTAATAAACCTTGAATTTTGGGTGACAGTCTCTCAGTCCCCTAATGTAAGTGATATGGGGTGGTATTTACCATCTTAATCAGAGGTAGCATTCTAATGGGCTCCTAATGTGCAGCTCCCACCAAGAAGGTCAGGAATTTGGATTTTAAATGGCATGGCTGTGAGTCAAGACATCTATACTTATAAGAGAAAAGGACAGGGCCAAAGGGGCCACTGCCACTGAAAGATTTTAAATAAAGATTGTTCAAATAGTGACATCCAATGAAAGTTGAATTCCTTCTAGTACTAGTACCCTATCCGTTATGCCTTGTAATTTAAAGGGTGCCACTCAACTTATGTTTGGAGGGGATCCCAGGAAACCCTGTAATTTGGGTTTCCATGTCAATGAAAGCTATAAAATTTTTGTTCTGTGTGTCCCAATAATTAAAGAAGTGTATGGTCAATTATCCTCTGCAGGAGGGACATACTCTGGGGAACTGTTGATCCTGAGGGAAAGGGCCTTGGTGGCTACCACTCTCAAAGATGTGGGTATGGGATCCTTGAGATGGGACTGAGGCCTTTGAGAGGTGATGGCATTGGCCTGTGGAGTGGGGCAGGAAGTCTCTAGAAGAACTTGGAGTGCCTGAGCAAAGGTTTCTAACTTATATATGGGCTTTCAGAAGTTAAGTCATTAGAAACCCCTCATCTCCAGAGCTGCCAGTATAGGGAGCCCTATCGATCATCTCATGAGAGAAGGAGCTGTTTCAAGGTTCTGCCCCTTGGTGGGAACCAATGAGGAGTCTGACAGCTCCCTTATGTCCCAGGGTCCCTCCATTGGCTCCTGGCTGAGGGACAACCGGGCTCATTGGCCTTTAATGGCAAACAAGATTTGGGCTATGGGAAAATTCTCTTTTTCAGCATTGATGTAATCTAATGCCTGTTGTACTATATCTGACATTCCCATGAATTGCAATGGCCTTATAGTTAGGGAGAGCGTGCATTAAAAAGAACTCGTTTGATTTGGGGCAGAATCTATGTTAGAAATGATCAGGGGGTCTGTGGGAGCAGGGCGGCAACAAAATGATATAACCATTGAACCATCTCAATTTTGTGTAAGTGGAGACCTGATTCATCTAGGATTTTTCTGCTCACAGTGAGCCTTACCTGTAATAACCATAACAGATAGATGGGTCTAGTGCCAAGCCTTAAAAATCCAAGTCAGGAGAGGCAGACCTTCTTTCTTCTTATCCCTATGAGTTTTGGAGATGGGGTGGGGGGGTCTCTTTCTTAGAGTCCATCCCCTCTTTTATTTTCTCTGTGTCTTCTGTCTTAGCTCCATACATTCAGGAGTACTCTCACTGTTGCAACAAGTTCAGGGGCTCCCCTCAAGAATCTCTAATAAAATGTGCCCTCAATATCTTGGAGGTTTTAACTAACTCCCAATTTGGGGGTCTCTGGCCAACTGACACATCTCAGCAACATTGAAGCCATTTCCAAAGACCCATAAAAGCCAATCCAGGAGCATCATACCATCAGCTTTGTTCTTTCTCAGAAATATTTGGGGGGGTTTGTGGTTCCATACAAATTTTGGGATTATTTGTTCTAGTTCCGTGAAAATGTCATTGCAATTTTGATAGAGATTGCATTTAATATATAGATCACTTTGGGTAGTACAGACACTTTAACAATATTGAGTCTTCTGATCCATGAGCACAGAATATCTTTCCATTGATTTGAGTCTTCTTCAGTTTCTCTCATCAGTGTCTTAGAGTTTTCAGTATACAGGTTTTGCACCACCTTAGTTAAACTGATTACCGGGTATTTGTTCTTTTTGATGCAACTGTAAGTGGAATTGTTTTTTCAATATTTCTTTCTGATAGTTCATTATTAGTGTAATTTTTCTTTCTTTAAATTTTTTAAAATTAACATATAATGTATTATTAGCCCCAAGGGTACAGGTCTGTGAATCACCAGGTTTACACTTCACAGCACTCACCTATAGCACATACCTTCCCCAAAGTCCATAACCCAACCACCCTCTCCATAAGCCCCTCGCCCCAGCAACCATCAGTTTGTTTTGTGAGATTAAGAGTCTCCTATGGTTTGTCTCCCTCCTGATCCCATCTTGTTTCATTTTTTCTCTTCCCTAGACCCCCCAAACCCGCCACTTTGCCTCTCAATTTCCTCATATCAGGGAGACCATATGATAATTGTCTTTCTCTGATTGGCTTATTTCACTCAGCATAATACCCTCTAGTTCCATCCACATCGTTGCATATGGCAAGATTTCATTTCTTTTGATGGCTGCATAGTATTCCATTATATATATATATATATATATATATATATATATATATATATATACCACTTCTTCTTTATCCATTCATCTGTTGATGGACATCTAGGTTCTTTCCATAGTTTGGCTATTGTGGACATTGCTGCTATAAACATTTGGGTGCACATGCCCCTTCGGATCACGACATTCGTATCTTTAGGGTAAATACTCAGCAGTGCGATTTCTGGGTCGTAGTGTAGCTCTCTATTTTCAGCTCTTTAAGGAACCTCCATGTGTTTTCCAGAGTGGCTGCACCAGCTTGCATTCCCACCAACAGTGTAGGAGGGTTCCCCTTCCTCCACACCCTCACCAGCATTTGTCGTTTTCTGACTTGTTAATTTTAGGCATTCTGACTGGTGTGAGGTGGTATCTCATTGTGGTTTTGACTTGTATTTCCCTGATGCCGAGTGATGTGGTACACTTTTTCATGTGTCTATTGGCCATCTGGATGTCTTCTTTGCAGAAATGTCTGTTCATGTCCTCTGCCCATTTCTTGATTGGATTAGTCTTTCTTCGGGTGTTGATATTGATAAGTTCTTTATTGATTTTGGATACTAGCCCTTTATCTGATATGTCATTTGCAAATATCTTCTCCCATTCTGTCAGTTGTCTTTTGGTTTTGATGACTGTTTCCTTTGCCGTGCAAAAGCTTTTGATCTTGATGAAGTCCCAATAGTTCATTTTTGCCCTTGCTTTCCTTGGCTTTGGCGATGTTCCTAGGAAGAAGTTGCTGCGGCTGAGGTCGAAGAGGTTTCTGCCTATGTTCTCCTCAAGGACTTTGATGGATTCCTGTATCACATTGAGGTCTGTCATCCATTTGGAGTCTATTTTTGTGTGTGGTGTAAGAAAATGGTCCAGTTTCATTGTTCCGCATGTGGCTGTCCAATTTTCCCAACACCATTTGGTGAAGAGACTGTCTTTTTTCCATTGGACATTCTTTCCTGCTTCATCAAAGATTAGTTGACCATAGAGTTGAGGGTCTTTCTGGGCTTTCTATTCTGTTCCATTGATCTATGTGTCTGTTTTTGTGCCAGTTCCATACTGTCTTGATGATGACAGCTTTGAAATAGACCTTAAAGTCTGGAATTGTGATGCCACCAACTTTGGCTTTCTTTTTCAACATTCCTCTGGCTATTTGAGGCCTTTTCTGGTTCCATATAAATTTTAGGATTATTTGTTCCATTTCTTTGAAAAAAATGGATGATATTTTGATAGGGATTGCGTTAAACGTGTAGATTGCTTTAGGTGGCATAGACATTTTGACAATATTTGTCCTTCCAATCCATGAGCATGGAACATTTTTCCATTTCTTTGTGTCTTCCTCAATTTCTTTCATGAATACTTTATAGTTTTCTGAGTACAGATTCTTTGCCTCTTTGGTTAGGTTTATTCCTAGGTATCTTATGGTTTGGGGTGGAATTGTAAATGGGATTGACTCCTTAATTTCTCTTTCTTCTGTCTTGCTGTTGGTGTATAGAAATGCAACTGACTTCTGTGCATTGATTTTATACCCTGACACTTTACTGAATTCCTGTACAAGTTCTAGCACATTTGGAGTGGAGTCTTTTGGGTTTTCCACATAAAGTATCATATCATCTGCAAAGAGTGTTAGTTTGACTTCTTCTTTGCTGATTTTGATGCCTTTAATTTCTTTTTGTTGTCTGATTGTTGAGGCTAGGACTTCTAATACTATGTTGAATAGCAGTGGTGATAATGGACATCCCTGCTGTGTTCCTGACCTTAGTGGTAAAGCTCTCAGTTGGGTTTTTCATAGATGACTTTGATCATGTTAAGGTATGTACCCTCTATCCCTACACTTTGAAGAGTTTTGATCAAGAAAGGATTCTGTACTTTGTCAAATGCTTTTTCAGCATCTCTTGAGAATGTCATGTGGTTCTTTTTTTTTTTTTTTTTTTTTTTTTGACAGAGATTACAAGTAGGCAAGAGAGGCAGGCAGGGAGAGAGAGGAGGAAGCAGGCTCTCCTCAGAGCAGAGAGCCCGATGTGGGGCTCGATCCCAGGACCCTGGGATCATGACCCGAGCCGAAAGCAGAGGCTTTAACCCACTGAGCCACCCAGGTGCCCCGAATGTCATGTGGTTCTTATTCTTTCCTTTTATTGATGTATTGTATCACATTGATTTGCAGATGTTGAACCAACCTTGCAGCCCTGGAATAAATCCCACTTGGTCGTGGTGAATAATCCTTTTAATGTACTGTTGTAACCTATTGGCTAGTATTTTGGTGAAAAATTGTTGCATCTGGTTCCATCAAGGATATTGGTCTGTAATTCTCTTTTTTTATGGGAACTTTGTCTGGTTTTGGGATCAAGGTAATGCTGGCCTCATAAAATGTATTTGGAAATTTTCCTTCCATTTCTATTTTTTGGAGCAGTTTCAGGAGAATAGGAATTAATTCTTCTATAAATGTTTGGTAGAATTCCCCTAGGAAGCCATCTGGCCCTGGGTTCTTGTTTGTTGGGAGTTTTTTGATGACTGCTTCAATCTCCTTACTGGTTATGGATCTGTTCAGGTTTTCTATTTCTTCCTGGTTCAGTTGTGGTATTTTGCCTCTAAGTATATGTCTCTAGGAACGCATCCATTTCTTCCAGATTGTCAAATTTGCTGGCATAGAGTTGCTCATAATATGGCCTTATAATTGTTTGTATTTCTTTGGTGTTGGTTGTGATCTCTCCTCTTTCATTCATGATTTTATTAATTTGGGTCCTTTCTCTTTCCTTTTTGATAAGTCTGGGCAAGGGTATATCAATCTTATTAATTCTTTCAAAGAACCAGCTCCTGGTTTCGTTGATGTGTTCTACTGTTCTTTTGGTTTCTATTTCATTGATTTCTGCTCTGATCTTCATGATTTCTCTTCTTCTGCTGGGTTTAGGTTTTCTTTCTTGTTCTTTCTCCAGATCCTTTAAGTGTAGGGTTAGGTTGTGTATTTGAGACCTTTCTTGTTTCTTGAGAAAGTCTTGTATCACTATATATATATATATATATATATATATATATATATATATATATATATATTTGCTCAGGCTGGAGACTAGAACAAAGCCCTGTGCTAGATTTAGGGTGTGTTTTGAAGAAGTTGTATCCCAAAATTTTTTAGAAGAAAAAAAGCCTATGCGTACACAGAAAATAAAGTCAGATCAATGAAGATAAAATATGACTATAATAATGAAGTTTCAAAAAGGTGTTTTTTTTTTTTAATGAAAGGTATTGTTAAGATAAACTATTTAAAAACATTAAAAGAGGAAAGGGTAAAAGTTAAAAAAGGTTAGAATAAGAAAAAATATAAAATTTCTAAAAAACTAATTAACCTTGCAAGACTAAAGATTCATGGGGAGAAAGCCATGAATTCCATGCTTTGCTTTCTTCTCCTCTGGAATTTCACTGCTCTCCTTGCTAAGGGAGCTTGGTCTTGGCTGGATTTCTTGCTGATCTTCTGGGGGAGGGGCCTGTTGTAGTGATTCTCATGTGTCTTTGCCTGAGGCAGAATTGCACTACCCTTGCCAGGGGCCAGGCTAAGTAATCTGCTCCAGTTCGCTCTCAGGAGCTTTTTTCTCTGAACGTTTTCCTTAGAGTTCTGGAGGATGGGAATGAAAATGGCGGCCTCCCAATCTCCAGCCTGGAGGAGCCAAGAGCTTGGGCCCCATCCCTCAGTGTGCCCTCAGAAAAGTGCTCAATCACTCCCATCTCCCTGGTCTCTGGCTGGGCTCCAAGCTCACCTGGCCTGTGACCAAGAGTTTCTGTCTCTGGCACACAGCCCTGTTTCAAGTCTCCAAACCCAGCAGATCCCTGCACTCTTCCAGGGGAGTCTCCCTGGGTCTTGTGGAGTCCTTGCTCAAAGGACAGTGGCCTGACTGTGCCGCAGATCACTGTTTAAGGTAACCCTGAGTGGAGAGCTCACTCCTCAGCTCTGTCTCTGTAGCCCGCTTCCCCACTCTAACACCTGCAAGTTCTATGATACGCAGACACCCCCAATCCTTTGGTGACCCTGTGGGACCTGAGACCACACTGTCCCCATGAGGGCTCCACCCCCGCTTAGCCTCTGGACCAATGTCCCTCAGTGGAGCGACTTCTAAAAGTTCAGATTTTGTGCTCCATTGCTCCACCACTTGCCAGGAGCCGGCCCCTCCCCCTGCTGTCTATCTTCCTGTTGCTTTGGATTCACTTCTCTGCCAGTCCTACCTTTCAGAAAGCGGTCAATTTTCTATTTCTAGAATTGCTGCTTTTCTTCTCTTCAATCTCCTGTTGGATTTGTAGGTATTCCGAATGGTTTGATAAACCATCTAGCTGATCTCCTGCTACTTGATGTCATCTCAGCCTGTTACTCCTCTGCCATCTTGACTCCTCCCCCATAATTTTTCTAATAGTCCATTATTAATGAATAGAAGCACAGCAGGTTTTGTGTATTGATTTTGTATACAGCAACTTTACTGAATTTGTTAGTTCTAAAAGGTTTTTGGTAGAGTCTTTAGGGTTTTCTAAAATATCATATTAACTCAAAATACAGTTTTATTGCTTTTTTATGGTTTGAATGTCTTATATATTTTTCTTGCCTAATTGTTTCAGCTAGGACTTCTAGAGCTATGTTGAATAAAAGTGGTGAGAGTGGTGAGAGTGGGCATCATTGTCTACTTCCTAATTTTTAAAAGAAAAGCTTTTAGCTTTTTACCATTAAATATGTTAGATGTAGTGTTGTCAGATATGGTTTTTATTATGTTGAAGTATGTTCCTTCTATACCCACTTTGTTGAGAGTCTTTATCATGAGTGGGTATTAAATTTTGTCATCTGCTTTTTCTGATTGGTTGATTAGCAGCTGTTGAACCATTCTTCCTTCCCTGAACAAATCCCTCGATCATGATGCATGATCCTTTTAATATATTGTTGAATTGGATTTGCTAATATTTTCTTGAGGGTTTTTGCATCTATGTTTATCACAGATATTGGTCTATAATTTTCTTTTCTTGTGGCATCCTTGTCTGGTTTGATATCAGGGTTACGCTCATTTTATAAAATGAGTTTAGAAGTATTCTCTTTTATTTTTAGAATATTTGAGAAAGGTGATGGTAATTCTTCTTTAAATATTTGGTGAAATTCCCAGTGAAGCCATCTGATACTGGATTTTTGTTCATTGGGAGGTTTTTGATTACTCATTCAATTTCCTTACTATTAATTCATCTATTCAGATTTTCTGTTTCTTCCTGATCCAATATATATAGGTTGCAAGTTTCAATAAATTTATCCATTTTCTAAGTTGTTCAGTGTTTTGGTGAAGAGTTATGCATGGAAGTCTTTCATGATCCTTGGTATCTCTCTGGTATCTGTTGTAAAATCTCCTTTTTTTCCTTTTTAAAAATATTTTATTTATTCATTTGTTTATTAATTTGTTTGTTTGTTTGTTTGTTTGTGAGAGAAGAGGGAAGAGAGAGAATTGAAAGCAGACTCTACACTGCGTGTAGAGCCTGACGGAGGGTTTGATCCCACAATTGTGAGATCACAACCTGAGCTGAAACCAAGAATTGGCCACTTATCTGACTGAGCCATGCAGGCATCCCTCCTTTTTTTCCCTGATTTTATTATTTGACACCTCTCTTGTTTTCTTGGTAGTCTAAGGTTTGTTGATTTTGTTCCATTTCAAAAACCATCTTTTAGTTTATTTGATCATTTTTACTGCTGTTTTAGTTTCTATTTCATTTATTTTTGCTCCAATATTTGTTATTTCCTTCCTTCTACTTACTTGGGCTTCTTTTGTTCTTTTTCTCGTTTCTTGAGGTAAAAACGTAGGTGTTTATTTGAGTTCTTCCTGGTTTTTGGTGTGCCATTTATCTTTATGATCTTCCCTCCTAGAACTGCTTTTACTGAGTGTCATAAATTTTGGTATATTGTAGTTCTGTTTCATTTGTCTCAAGATTTTTTTAAAATTTCTGTCATGATTTCTTCTTCAACCCATTGGCTGTTTGGTAACATGTTGTTGAATCTCCATATATTTGTGAATTTTCCAGTTATTTTATTGTAATTCATCCCTAGTTCCATGCCATTGTGATCAGGAAAGATGCTCAATATGATTTTATAGCTTCTAAATTTATTTAGACTTGCTTCATGGACTAACATATGATCTATCCTGGAAGATGTTCCATGTGTGCTTGAGAAGAACTGTACTCTGTTGTTCAGGATGGAATGTTCTATGTCTGTTAAGTCCATCTGTTAAGATCATCTTGTCTAACATCATTTAAGGCTAATATTTCCTTATTTATTTTCCATGTAGACTATCTATCCATTAATGAAAGTGGGTATTAAAGTCATCTATTGTAATTGCATTGCTCTCTACGTTTCCTTTATGGTCTGTTAATATTTGCTTTATACATTTAGGTGCTTCTATGTTTGGTGCAAAAATATTTAAAACTTTTACACTTTTTTTTATTATTGTGTTCATATAATCACCTTGTCTCTTTCTACAGTCTTTGTCTCAAAGTCTATCTTCTCTGATATAAATTTAGAAACCTAGGCTTTCTAGGCTTTCTTTTGGTTCCATTCACAAGGACATCTTTTTTTTTCACCCCCATTTTCAGTTTGTGTGTGTCCTTAAAGCTGAAGTGAGTCTCCTGTAGGCAGCATAAAGATAGGACTTGGTTTTTTATCCATTCAGGCACCTACGTCTTTTTAATTGTAGAATTTATTGCTTTTACATTTAAAGAACTTATTGATAAATATGGACTTGTTGCCATTTTGTTAATTTTTCCTGATTGTTTTGTAGTTCCTCTGTTTCTTCCTTCTCTTGTTCTCATCCTTTGTGATTTGATGATTTTCTGTAGTGGTATGTCTAGATCCCTTCTTTTATCTCTTGTGTATCTTGATAGGGCTTTATTTTGTGTTTATTGTGAGGCTTAGATAAGACAACTTATATTTATATGAGTCTATTTTAAGTTGATAACAGCTTAAGTTTGAATGCATTCTAAAGCTTTACATTTTTACTCCTCCCCCCAAGTTTTATATTTCCCATGTCACAAACCTCTTTTTTATATTGTATGTCCCTTGACAAATTATTTTAGTTATTTTTACTACTTTTGTCTATTAATCTTTATACCAGCTTTATAAGTGATTTATCCACCACCTTTACAACATTAGAGTATTCTGAATTTTTGTATACATATACTTCTACCTGTGAGGTTTATACTTTCATGTTTTCCAGTTACTAATTAGCACCCTTTCCTTACAGCTTAAAGGTGTCCCTTTAACATTTCTTGTAAGGCCTAGACTGGCGATAGACTGGTGATAAAATCCTTTAGCTTTGTTCACCTGGAAGACTTATGATCTCTTCTTCAACTCTGAATTACAACATTTTCAGGTGAAGCATTCTTGACTGGAAGTTTCTTTTTCCTTCAGCACATTGAATATGTCATGCCACACCTTCTTGGCCTACGAAGTTTCTACTGAAAAGTCTCCTGATAGTCTTTTGGAGGTTCCAGTCTATGTAACAAGTTGTATTTCTCTTGCTGCTTTTATGATTTTCTTCATGTCTTTAACTTTTGATATTTAATGTGCCTTGGTGTGAACCTTCTTAAGTTCATCTTGTTTGGGGCTCTCTTTGGTTCTTAGATCTGGATATCTGTTTCCTTCTCAGGATAGGGAACATTTAGCAATTACTCCTTCAGATAACTTTTCTGTCGCCTTTCTCTCCTCCTTCTGAGACCCTTATGATATGAATATTGGTCTGCTTGATGGTACCTCATAAACTCTTAAGCTACCTTCACTTCTTTTCATTCATTTTTCTTTTTTGTGCTGATTGTGTGAGTTCTACTGCCCTGTCTTTGAGTTTAATTTTCCATTCCTCTGCTTCCTCTAGTCTGCTGTTAAATACCTCTAGTGTATTTTTCAGTTCAGTTTATATATTCAGCATTATAATTTATATTTGGTACTTTCCTATATTTTCTGTTTTGTTTTGTTTTGTTTTTACATCCTAACCCTATTCATCAATTCTTTTCTTGAGCTTGGTGAGCATCCTTTTGACTATAATTTTGAACTCTTTGCCAGATAAATGACTGATCTCTATTTCTGTTCGCTAAGGTCTTTTTCTGAGGTTTTTCTCTTGGCTTTTTGTTTAGAATTTAATCTGTATCTTCATTTCCTTCACTCTCTGTGTTGATTTCTATGCATTAGATGAAATAGCTACCTCTCTCAGTCTTGAAGAAGTGGCCTTGTGTGGTGATTAATTTTATCATTCAACCCTGCCCTAGCTCTTGGATGTCTCTCACACCTTTATGATTGTCCAAGCAGCCTATTATATTTTTAGTGGCTCCTAGTAGTTGAAGGTGTGCCAAGACCTGTCCAGTGTCCCAAAGGGGAGGATCTCAGTCAGTACCTATAGGCAGGCTGATTGAAAACCAGACCCTTGGGCAGCAGCTTTTAAGTGCAAAACTATACCTCTTTTGGTGAACACTGAGAGATGTGCATTTCTGACTGCTCCTTTTATACTAAACCCTGAAGTGCTATCTAGTTAAGAATTGTTTGCTTGCTACCATCCCATTGAACCTGTGAACACCAACCCCCCTGGCCATCAGAACTAGGCTATGAAGAAAGTATCCTCTGGTTACCAGATGCAAAAGGCAGGTCAATAGATGTGTACACAAGTTCTTTGGCAGGAGACACCAATGACCTGGGATGGGACAGAGGGAGAGTGCAAAGATGATGCCTGCTGCCCTCTCCAACTTCTGGAGAGAATTATAGTTAGCTCCTAATTGTGGGGTTTTTTTCTTAAATTATTTTTATTAGCATATAATGTATTATTTGCCCCAGAGGTACAGGTCTGTGAATTGTCAGGCTTACACACTTCACAGCATTCACCATATCACATACCCTCCCCAATGTCCATAACTCAACCACTCTCTGAAAACCCCCCTTTCCCATAGCAACCCACAGTTTGTTTTGTGAGATTAAGAGTCTCATGTTTTTAATTAAAATAATGGCTCTCAGATAACAGCTATACAGATAAGCTAATGGGCCTCTTTCACAAACACTGGTGGCCTGGAGTGAGGCAGAGGGAGAATGTAAAGATGGTTCCACCAGCCTCTGGCCCTGAAGAGCACCTTGATAGGTCCCTAGATGTGTGCATGCAGGCCAAACCTCCAGAACAAGGAAAAGTCCTGTCACCAAAGGACTAAAGATATGTTTCTGTCTGCTATCAACCATGCAAAAATAGCACCCATAGTCCAAGGTCTCTGGAGAGTATTACAGTTGGCCCTTAGATGTCTGCCTATTTAGAAGCTTGCCCCTTCGGCTCCAGCTATGGTGATGACCTAAAAGATCTCTATCACAGAAAGACCAGGCACCTCCATCATCTTCCTCTTTGCTGTGCCCCATGATCTTTTAAAAAAAAAATCACAGCCCTGGGGATCACAGAGGGTAAACCCTGCTGACTAGCAAACTTAAATGTTTTACAGGGTCCTCTGGGTGGCAGTCACAAAAATCAGGGCATAAGACAGGTGCACAGTCTCCTTTTTAGGAGGTACTGGCAAGCTGGAGCAAACAGAGGGGAGTGTGGTGATGGTACCCATCATCCTTGTCTTTGGAGAATATTTTAATAGGTCCCTAGATGTGTACTAAATTGTCCCTAGGCTTATTCTTTAATATAAGCAAATAAGTCTTTTTTGCAGAATGTCTGGAAACTTTTCAACTGGCTGCACCTGCACTGGGCCTTGGAGTGAGTGAGTCCATGGGATTTCTTTTCTTTCTTTTTTTTTTTTTTAAGATTTTATTTATTTATTTGACAGACAGAGATCACAGAGAGGAAGGCAGGCAGAGAGAGAGGAGGAAGCAGGCTCCCCGCGGAGCAGAGAGCCCCATGTGGGACTCCATCCCAGGACTCTGGGATCATGACCTGAGCCGAAGGCAGAGGTTTTAACCCACTGAGCCACCCAGGCACCCTCCATGGGATTTCTTTAAGAACTTTTGCTCCTTTGTTATAGGTCTCATTGAGATAAGCCTCATTGGCTTTCAAAACTAGATATTTGGGTTTCAGGTCTTAGAAGTTTGGGCACAGATGGGAGATTCAAACCCTTTAGCTAAAACTTGGGGTTTCTTCAGAGTATATTGTTCAATATGTAGCTGTATAGTCTGTGTATCCATGGGAAAAGATGAGTTCAGGATCCCCCATCTTGAACTGGATTCCTAGCCCCTTTCTTTTTTATCTTTTAACATTTGTTTCTCTGATTAGCTGACTTTCACTGCCCCAACAAGTTCACTGATCCTTTCTTGTATTTGGTCAAGTCTGTTGTTGAACCACTTTATTGAATTTTTCAGCGCAGTTATTGTATTCTTCAGCTCTGTGATTTCTGTTTGATATTTTCATATATTTCTATCTCATAGTAGAAATTCTCATTATGTTCTCACATTGTTCTTCAGATCTTGCTGAACATCTTTATGAGCAACATTTTGAACTATTTATCAGGTAGATCTCTTATCTTCATTTCATTGAAGTCTGTTTCTGGAGTGTTATCTTGGACTTTTATATGGAATATATTCCTCCATTCATCCATTTCTCTTGATTCTCTGTGCTGATCTCTGTGAATCAGATTAAACATCCACCTCTCTCAGTCTTAATGAAGAGATCACTTGTAAAGGAATCATTCAGCTCAGCCCCAGCTCTTGGTTGTCTCTCAAACTTTTATGGTTGTCTGAGCAAGGTATTTTATTTTTAGGGGCTCCCAGGAGTTGAGGCTGTGCCAAGTTGTGTCAGTGTTCCAAAGAGGAACATCTATGGATAGGCTGATTGGAAACCAGAACCTCTTTAAAGTATGCAAATAAACCTCTTTCAGGGAAAGACTAAGAGATGGACCTTTTTGTCTGTTTCCTCTGTGCTGTGCTCTGGAGGGATATCTGGTTAAGAATAGTTTCTTTGCTTTTTGAAGTCCCATGGGACCCATGAATGCAAGCCCTGCTGGCCACCAGAGCCAGGCAATCCAAGGTTCTGAATCCTGGGCAGCAGACACAAAAATTGGGGCCCCAGGCATGTGAGCAAGCTCCTTTCAGGAAAATACTGCTGACCTGGATCTGGCCACAGGCCTCCTTGGCCTCTGGTTAGGATAGCAGTCATCCTTATATATGTACTAAATTGAGGTCTAACTTTCAGAATGAAATTCTTAAGATAAGCAAATAGAATTCTTTGAAAATCAGTGGGGCTTAACTTCACAAGTTTTCACAACCAGCAAGGCTTTAAAAAATTAAAAATCAGTGGACTCAGCTCTGGGAGAGCCAGAGGGTAGTAGGAAACTGAGTACCTCCCCTTAAAGAGATAGCATAACAACCTGCCTAGAAACAGCATAGAAGCAGCAGTCTGAAAAGCCCAGAAATAAATGTGAAGACTTATTTACTAATCTCAGAATGGTGCTGGAGGGGCAGGGATGTTTAGGAGACTTTTCTAAGAAAAAAGGAATTGGTGCATGCCATTTCTCCCCTCCACCACCACCACCCTATTCCAGCCTAGATACCTGGACAACTGCAGTGCAAACACTCACCACATAACATCATGTGCCCTGCTCCCAGGTTCTCCTGTAGACTTGCCCCATCCAACTTTCCCCACCTAGCAATATTCCTTTCAAACAGGTTCATGATGCATCTCATTTTACAAGCAGCCCTGAGAAGGTGACTAGCACCACTCCAAAGTGAGTCTTGCTCTGGGTAGAGGGAAAGATAACCAAACATATCAGTTCAAACGTAGCCCCAGTAGTGGGCTGGGGGCAGAAATCTGATCTGACTACTGGCCTTGCCCATCAATAAAAAACTCACAGGGGCAGCACAAGGAGAAAACCCTGCATTTGGGTATCACTGCTTTCCCAACAGTAAAAATGGGAGAATGACATCTGCTCTGACTGCAGGCCCTGCCCACCAACTAAAGGCTCTCAGGAAACAATGCAAGGACAGTAACTTGCAGTCTGATATGACTGCATTCCTGGCAAATGAGATGAGGGCAGGCATCTGGTCTGACCCAGCCATAAGCCCGAGGCAACCCCAGACCAGACATGTAACAGAACAGGGACCAAAACACTGCCCCATTGTAGGCAAAGGGGGCCATTGCAGCCAAGTAAACTGAAAGCAAATGCATCTCAACCACAATAGTACAGCACACACAACACACATAGAAGATACCCCTAAAGTGTATGGTCCTGGTGAATGGGGGACATTTCACTACAGGCCACTATAGGACCTCTTCTTAACAAGACCACTACTTTCAAGATCAGGAGATGTAACTGACTTTTCTAATACATAGAAACAAACACAGAGAGTTAGACAGAATGAAGAGACAGAAGAATATGTCCCAAATGAAAGGACAAAATCACAGCAAAAAGTTTAAATGAAACGGAGATAAGCAATATGCCTGATAGAAAATTCAAAGTAATAGTCCCAAAAATACTCAATGGACCTGAGAAAAGTGTGGAGGATCTCAGTGAGAACTTTAGCAAAGAGAAAATATTAAAACAGAAGTAATCAGAGGTAAAAAAACAACAACAACAAAAAAAAAAAAAAAAAAAAAAAAAAAAAAAAAAAAAAAAAAAAAAAAAAAAAAAAAAAAAAAAAAAAAAAAAAAAAAAAAAAAAAAAAAAAAAAAAAAAAAAAAAAAAAAAAAAAAAAAAAAAACCTCAATGAGTGGAATTAAAAATACACTATAGGGAACAAGTAGCAGACTAGAGAAAGCAGAGAAATGACCACGTGAACTGGAAAACAGAAATGGAAGGCAGCCAAGCTTAACAGGAGAAGGAGAAGAAAGGAGAAGAAGAAGAAAGAAGAAGGAAGAAAAAAGGGAGAAGGAGAAGTAAGGGAGGGAGGGAGGGAGGAAAGAAGGGAGTAAGAAAGAAAGATGAAAGAAGAAGAAGGGAGAAACACGGAAGAAGGAGAAGAGGAGGAGGAGGAAGAAATGAGAATAGGTTAAGGAAAATCAGTGACATTGTCAAGCGTAATAATACATTATAGGGATCTTAGAAGAAGAGAGAGAAAGAATGCAGAAAATTTATTTGAAGAAATAATAGCTTAAAACTTCTGTGTTCTGGGGAAGGAAATAAAAATCCAGACCTAGGAGGCACATCATTTCCCAACAAAATGAACCCGTGGAATCCACACCAAGGTACATAATAATTATAATGGCAAAAAGTAGTGATAGAGAATTTTAGGAACAAGAGTAAAAAAAAAAAATTTTTTTTTAAAGAAGGTTACATAGAAGAGAAAACCCAGAGAGCTATAAGCTGATTTTTTAGCAGAAATGTTTCAGGCCAAAAGAGAGTGACATGATAATTTAAAGTGCTGAAAGAAAAAGTCTGCAACCAAGAATATTCTATCCAACAATGTTATCATTCAGAATAGAAGGAGAAATAAAGACAAACAAAAGTTAAAGGAATTTATCTCCACTAAATCAGGCTTACAAGAAACATTAAAGGGAATTCCTTGAGTGGGGGGCTGGGGGAAAGGCCATACACAAGAGTAAGAAAATTTAAAAAGGGAAAAATTCCACAGATACATACAAACATAATAAAAGTAGTAGATTACTGGACAACTGCAGTGCCAACACTCACCACATAACATCATGTGCCCTGCCCCCAGGTTCAGAGCTCATTACAGCACAAAATAGTACAGAGATTAAAGCACAAAAATAGTAAAATCAATTATATCTATAAAAAATCTGTCGAGGGATTCACAAATAAAAAAGTATAAACTATATACATAAAATATGAAGGGAGGAAGTAAAACTAGTGCTTATAGAACAGATCCAAATTTAAGCAACCATCAACTCAATATAGACTGTTACATGCATAAGATATTCTATAGGAATCTAATGGTGACCACAAATAAAAAATTTATAATACATAAGCAAAAAAATAAGAGAAAGGAATTCAAGAATATCACTAAAGAAAACCATAGAACCAAAGGGGAAGATAGAAAGAGAAAGGAATAGAGAACAACTACAAAAACAATCAGGAAACGAGTAAAAGAAGGCAGTAAGTACATACCTATCAGTAATTACTTTGACTATAAATAGACTAAATGCTCCAGTCAAAAGATGTAGAGTGACTAAACGGATAAGAAAGCAAGACTCATTTATATGCTCCCTACAAAATGCTTAGACTTAAAGACACATGCAGATTGAAAGTGAAGGGATGGAAAGATACTTACCATACCAATGGAAGTGAGAAGAAAGCAATACTTATATCAGAATAAAAAGACAAAAGCTGTAACGAGGGACAAAGAAAGACACCACATAATGATGAAGAGATCAATCCATCAAGAAGATATAATAATTATATTTATACATCCAACATGGGAGCATCTAAATATATAAAGAAACTATTAACAGACATTAAAGAAGAAATTGACAGCAATACAAGAATGCTAGGGGACTTGAACACCTCACATATATCAATGGGTTAGATTATCCAGATAGATAATCAACAAGGAAATGACACATTAGACCAGTTGGACCTAACAGATGTATTCAGAAAATTCCATCCCAAAACAGCAGAATACACATTATTTTCAAGTGTACTTGGAACATTCTCCAGAATGGATCAAATATTAGACTATAAAACAAGTCTCAACAAATTAAGAAAGACTGAAATCATACCATGCATCTTTTCCAACAACAGTGGTATGAAACTAGAAATCAAGCAAAAAAAAAAAAATGTGAAAAGAACATAAATACATGGAGGTTAAATAATATGCTACTGAACAATGAATGAGTCAGCAATGAAATCAAAGAATAAATCAAGAAATACATGGAGACCAATGATAATGAAAACAAAATGGTCCAAGATAATTGGGATGCAGCAAAACAGCCCTAAGAGGTAAGATTATAGCCCTACAGGCCTACCTCAAAAAGCAAGAAAAATCTCAAATAGACAACAAAACCTTACACCTTACACTTAGCTCCTGAAGGAGCTAGAAAAAGAGGAAGAAACAAAGCTGAAGCCAGTAGGAGAAAGGAAATAATAAAGATTAGAAAAGAAATAAATACAGATCAAAACATAATAGAACAGATCAATGAAACCAGGAGCTGGTTCTTTGAAAAGACCAACAAAATTGATAAACTTTTAACCAGACTCTTCAAAAGAAAAAAAAAAAAAAGAACAAACTCAAGTAAATCAGAAATGAAAGAGGAGAAATAACAACCAACATCATAGAAATACAAAGGGATTATAAAAAAATTATAAAAGATTATATGCCAACAAATGGGATAATCTAGAAAAAAATGGATAAATTCCTAGAAACATACAGTCCTACAAAACTGAATTAGAAAGAAATAGAAAATTTTAACAGGCTGATTACTAACAATGAAATTGCACCAGTAATCAAAAAACTCCCAACAAAGAAGAGTTCAGTACCAGATGGCTTCATTCATGAATTCTATAAAATATTAAAGAGTTAATACCCATTCTTCTCAAACAATTCCATAAAAGTAGAAGAGGAAGAAAAGCTTCCAAATTCATTCTATGAGGCCAGCATTACATGATACCAAAATCAAAGACACTACAAAAAAAAAGAAAACCACAGGCCATTTTCCTCAATGAGCATAGATGCAAAAAAAAAACCTCAAAAAAATACTATCAAACCATATTTAACAATATATTAAAATAATTATTCACCATAGTCAAGTGGGATTTATTCCAGGAATGTAAGAATGCTTCAATATTCACAAATACATCATAATGGTACACCACCTCAGCAAAATGAACGATAAAAATCGTATAATCTCAACAGATACATAGAAAAAGCATTTCACTAAATTCAACACCTGTTCATGGTAAAAATTCAACAAAGTAGGTGTAGAGGAAGCATAACTCAAGATAATAAAGGCCATATGAAAACCCACAGCTAACATCATACTCAGTGGGGAAAAACTGAGAGCTTTTCTTCCAAGATCAGAACAAGATAAGTAAGTCAACTCTCATATTATTCAACTTTTATTCAACATAGTCCTTAAAGTCCTAGCATAACAACCAGACAAGAAAAAGAAATAAAGGCATTCAAATTAGTAAGGAAAAAGTCAAACTGTCACAATTTGCAGATGACATGGTCGTATATGTAGAAAACCCTGAAGGGGCGCCTGGGTGGCTCAGTGGGTTGAGGCCTCTGCCTTTGGCTCAGGTCATGATCCCAGGGTCCTGGGATCGAGCCCCACATTGGGCTCTCTGCTCAGCAGGGAGCCTGCTTCCCTTCCTCTCTCTGCCTGCCTCTCTGCCTACTTATAATCTCTCACTGTCAAATAAATAAATAGATAAATAAAATCTTAAAAAAAAAAAAAAAAGAAAGAGAAAACCCTGGAACTCCACCAAGAAATTATTAGAAATAATAAATGAGTTCATTAAAGTTTCAGGATACAAATTAATACATATAAATTGGTTGTATTGTGTATAGTGTAATACTATACACTATTAACAAACTGACAGAAAAATTAATAAAATAATCCCATTTATAATTGCACCACAAAGAATAAAATACCTGGAAATAAATTTAATCAAGAGAGTGAACAAGCTGTACTCTGAAAACTGTAAGACACTGATGAGAAAAATTAAAAACCATTATTCTGGGGCACCTGGGTGGCTCAGCTGGTTAAGTCGCCAACTCTTAGTTTCAGCTCATGATCTCTTGGGTCATGAGATGGAGCCCCACATCAGAATCTGTACTCAGCAGGGAGTCTGCTTGAGGATTCTCTCGCTCCCTCTCTGCCCCTCCCCCCACTCTCCCTCTCTCTCAAAAAAATAAAAAATCTTAAAAAAAATTAAGAACCACACAAGTGGAAAGATATTCCACACATATCATACAACTAGTAGAATTAAACATAAAAAGTAAACAAAATATTATGCAACTGAACTGTCAGTATGTAATAGAATAACACACCATGAACCTAACAAAAGATTAATTTAACATGAAATAAATCAGTGTTGGGTACAAAATCAATATATCAAAAAATTCCTCATATATTTATATGCCAGCAATAATTAGAAAATTAAGTTTAGGGGCACCCAGGTGGTTCAGTGTGTTGAGTCTCTGCCTTCGGCTTAGGTCGTGATCTCAGGGTCCTGGGCTCGAGCCCCACATTAGGCTTTCTGCTCAGCAGCGAGCCTGCTTCTTCCTCTCTCTCTGCCTGCCTCTCTGCCTACTGTGTGATCGCTCTCTCTGTCAAATGAATAAATAAAATCTTTAAAAAAGAAAAAATTGAGTTTAAAAATTGTAGCATTTACAATAAATCAATGAAAACACTAAATTCTCGGGCAGAAATCTAATGATGAGCAGGACTTCTACACTGAAAACTACAAAATATTAAGAGAAATTTAAAATGATGTAGATAAATGAAGACTCAATATTATAAAGATGTCAGTTCTCCCAAAATTGATCTATAGATTCAGTACAAATTCAATAAATTTTCCAGAAGGTTTTGCATGTGCATTTGTGTACATTGACAAATAAACAAATTAAGTTTTAAAATTGAAATAAAAATTTAAAGAGAAAAGAATAGCTAAGATGGTCTTTAAAATAAGTGGGAGAAATTACTAGATTTCTAAGTACTAGAAATTACTACCAGAAATTACACTGGTTACCAAGACTCATTATAAAATTATAGAAATTAAGAGAACTTAATACTGACAAATAGCTAAACAAATAAATAGGCCAATGAGATAGAGTGTCCATGAATGTACCTATGTGTAAATGAACATTTGATTTATGACAAAAGTGCACTGCAGATTTGAAGGAAAGGAGTTGGACCAAATATATATCCATATAGAAAAAATATCAACTTTGACCTCTACCTCATATTATACTCAAAAATCAATTCTAGGTAGATTATAGATTTAAGTGTGATATGTAAAATGATAAAGTTTCTAGAGGATAGCATTGGGGAATATGCAAAAAAGTTTTTTAAACAGGACATAAAAAGCATTAGCCATAAAAAAGTAAATTAGACTACATTAAAATTAAGAAATTTTGCTTATCAAAATACTCCATTAGGAGGAAAAAACGTTAACACATAGAGTGAAAGATGATATTTGTAATCCATATAACTGATAAAGTGTTTGGAAAATATAAAGACCTATAAATCAATAAGAAAAACAAAGAACCAAATATTCAAAATGGATAAAAGGTAAATACTCTTCATAAAATAAACTATTTAGAGGGTGCTACCCAAATGAAAAGATGCTCACTCCTCAGAACTAAGGAAGAAAATTAAAGCCATAATGCTAAATCACTACTACTCAATCACTAGAATGACTAAACAAACAAACAAAATTAACCTAACATAATAACTGACATTATAAAGAGTCGGCAAGAACATGGAGCAATAAGAATTGTTTGTGTTAGTAGAAATTGGTACAAACATTTTGAAAACCTGTTTGGCAGTGTGTTTATTGTGGATAGCGTTATAGAATGCTACATAATAAATTACCCGAAAACTTAGGAGCTGGGAAAGCACAGACATTTATTATCTTACAGTTCCTGTGGATCAGGCATGTAGGACTCAATTGCCTACATAGTTCTAGCCCAGGGTCTCCCAAAAAAGCAGTAATGAAGATGTTAGGTGTTAGCTGGGGCTACAGTCATCTCAAGGCTCAAATTGGGGAGGATCTACCTCACTCACCTGGCTGCTCCTAGCCACAGAGATTGACTTTTAAAGGTTTCTTGATAGGGCATCCTCTCTATATGGCAGCCACCCTCTCCCAGGATGAGCAATCCAAGAGACAGTAAGGGAGATCACACAAGACAGAAATCACAGTATTTTTATAATTCAGTCTCTAAAAGGACATGCCATTGTTTCTGGTATATTCATTTTCTTAGAAAGGATTCATTATGACCAGCCCACCCTCAAGGGGAAAGGATTATACAAGGGCAGGAACACCAGCAGGCAGTGACCATGAGCATCATCTTGGAAACTGCTTACCACACAAAATTGAACAAAAGGCATACCTATAACCCAACAACTTCATTTCCAGGTATGACACAACAAAAATGCATATATATATATGAGAGAGATATCTATAGATATAGGTATATCTATCTAATCTATCCATATATAATGAATGTTAACCCCATACCAGTTAAATTATTTGTAAATATTTTCTCTCATTTTGTAGGTTGCCTTTTCATTTTGTTGATTTTTTTTCCCTTTTCTGTGCAAAAGCGTTTTAGTTTGATGGATTTCCACTTTATTTTTGCTCTTACTGTTTTGGCTTTTAGTGTCAAATCCAAAAATTATCACCAAGACCAAGATCAAATTGTTTTTCACTTATGTTTCTTCTAGGAGTTTTATGGTTGCAGGTCTTATATTCAAGTCTTTAATCCATTTGAGATGGTTTTTATATATGGTGTTAGATAGTGGTCCAGTTTCATTCTTTTGCATGTGACTGTCCAGTTTTCCCAAAACCATTTATTAAAGAGACTGTTCTTGCCTATTGTATATTCTTGCCTTTTTTGGTCATAAATTAATTGACCACATATTCATAGGTTTATTTCTTGGCTCCCTATTCTGTTCTTTTGATCTATGTTTCTGTTTTTATGCCAATACATACTGTTTTGATTACTATAGCTTTGAAATAAAAAAGCATGATACATCCAGCTTTGTTCTTTCTCAAGATTACTTAGCTAGGGACACCTGGGTGGCTCAGTCAGTTAAGCATCTGCTTTAGGTTTGGGTTATGATCCTTGGGTCTTGGGATCGAGTCCCATGTTGGGCTCCTTGCTCAACGGGGACCCTGCTTTCTCCCTTTCTCCCTGCTTTTTTTGGCCACTGCCCCTGCTTGTGCTCTCCCTCTCTCTCTCTGACAAATAAATAAATAATCTTTTTAAAAAAATGATTGCTTTAGCTAATCAGGATCTTTTGTGGTTCTATAAAAAATCTTTATGATTGTTTATTCTATTTCTGTGGAAAAATGTCATTGGAATTTTGATAGGGATTCTGTTGAATCTATAAATCTTTTCAAATAGTCATGGACATTTAAAAAATATGAATTCTTCCAATTATTGAGCATAGAATATCCTTATGTTTATTTGTATCTGCTTCATTTTCTTTCACCAGTGTATTATAGTTTTTAGTGTATGGGTCTTCCACTTCCTTGGCTAAACTGATTCTTACATATGTATTCCTTTTAATGCAATTATAAATGTGATTGTTATTTTAATTTATTTGGGCTACTTCATTATTAGTGTATATAGGCATGACATATTTTTGTATATTGATTTTGTATCCTGCAACTTTACTGAATTCACTTATTAGTCCCAACAGTTTTTTGGTGGAATTCTTAAGCTCTTCTATATGTACTATCATATCATCTGCAAATAATGATGGTTTTATATCTTCCTTTTTGATTTGGATATCTTTTTTCTTGACTAATTGCTTGACTAGGACTTCTGATGCTGTGTGGGATAAAATTAGTTAGAGAAGGCATCCTTGTCTTGTCCTCCATCCTAGAGGAAAAGCTTTTAGCTTTCCACCACTGAGTATGATGTTAGCTATGGGCCTGTCATATATGGTATTTATTATGTTAAAATATGCTCCCTCTATATCCACTTTGTTAAAAATTTTCAACATAAATGAATGTTGAATTTTGTCAGATGCTTTTTCTGCATTTATTGAGATAACTGTATGATTTTTTTTAACCTTCATTTTGTTATCATGGTATAACACATTGATTGATTTCTGGATGTTGCATCCCTGCATGGGGGGAATTTATTCCCTAAAATAAATCTCATTTGATTATGATATGTGATCCGTTTAATATATTGTTAAATATTGTCAGCTAATAATTTATTGAGGATTATTACATTTGTGTTCATCAGGGATATTGGCCTATAATTTCATTTTCTTATAGTGTCCTTGTCTGGTCTTGGTATCAGGATAATACTGGCTTTGTAAAATGAATTTGGAAGTGTATTCATGTCTTCTATCTTTTGGAACAGTTTGAAAAGTGTTGGTATTCTTCTTTAAATATTTGATAAAATTACCAGCGAAACCATCTGGTCCTGGACTTTTGTTTGTTGGGGAGATTTTTGAAACCAACTCAATCTCCTTAGTAGTAATCAGTCTGTTCAGACTTCCTATTTCTTCCTGATTCATTCTTGGTAAATTGTAAATTTCTAGAAACTTTTTCCTTTCTTTAGGTTGTGAAATTTATTGGTGTATAGTTATCTATATAGTCTCATTATCCTTTGGATTTATGTGGTATCCGTTTTAACGTCTCCTTTTTCATTTCTGGTTTTATTCATTTGAGTCCTTTCTCTTTTTTCTCAGTGAGTCTAGCCAAAGTTTTGTCAATTTATCTTTTCTATTGTCTTTTTACTCTTTATTTTATTTTATTTATTTCTGCTCCAATCTTTGTAAATTCCTTCTTGCTACCAATTGTGGGCTTTGTTTTTTCTTTTTCTAGCTATTGAGGTGCAAAGTTAGGTTGTTTGAGATTTTTCTTATTTCGTAATATAAGCCTTTATTGCTATGAAATTCCCACTTAGAACTGCTCTTGCTGCATCCTGTTAAGTTTTTGTATGTTTTGTTTCCATTTTCATTTGTCTCAAGGTATTTATTGATTTCTCTTTTGGTTTCTTCTTTGAGCAGTTGGTTGGTTGTTCGTAGCATGTCATTTAATCTCAGCCTATTTGTGGATTATCATCTTTGTTCTTATAATTGATTTCTAATTTTATACTATTGTGGTTGACATGTTCTGTAAATGTCTGGTAAGTCCATCTAGTTTAATGTGTCATTTAAGTCCAGTATTTCCTTATTGATTTTCTGTCTGGATGTTTATACATTGCTGAATATGAGTATTAAAGTCTCCTATTATTAGATTATGTTTTGCCCTTTAGGTCTGTTAATATTTGCTTTATATATTTAGGTGTTCCAATGTT